>PVJS01007813.1:7076-44181 GCA_004027185.1 Glis glis | reverse complement strand
GGATTACAAGCGTGCGCCACCACGCCCGGCTTGTTCTTTATTTTGAAACAGGATCTCACTAAGTTGCAGAGGGCCTCATGAAGTAGCTCAGGCTGGCCGAGAACCCGGATCCTCCAGTCTCAGCCTCCCCAGTACTGGGATTACAAGTGTGCACCACCACGCCCGGCTCTCGGGAACAATTTCTGTCTTTTTTTTTGTGTGTGTGTGTGTGGTACTGGGGATTGAACCCAGGGTCATTCTACCTCCGAGCTATATACTCCAAACCCTATTTTTATTCTTTATTTTTGAAACAGGGTCTCACTGAGTTGCGGAGGGCCTCACTAAGCTGGGGCTGGCTGCGAACCTGTGATCCTCCTGTCTCAGCCTCCCAAGTACTAGGATTACAAGTGTGTGCACCACACCCAGCTATGTCTATTTCTTTCTTATGTATGGGTCATACTTTCTTGTTCTTTGCTTGACATGTAATTTTTTGTTGTTGTTGAAAACTAGACGTTTTTCTGGGTATGATGGCACATGCCTACAATCCCAGCTACTCAGGAGGCTAAGGCAGGAGGATTTCAAGTTTGAGGCCAGCCTGGGCAACCTAATGAGACCCTGTCTCAAAATAAAAAATAAAAAGCACTTGAGCTGAGTGTGGTGGCACATGCCTGTAATCCCAGTACTTGAGAGGCTGAGACAGGAGGATCGAAGGTTCAAGGACAGCCTCAGCTAGTAGTGAGGCTCATCAACCTAGTAAGACCCAGTTTCAAAAGAAAAATAAAAGCTGGGCGTGGTAGCTCACGCCTGTAATCCCAGTACTTGGGAGGCTGAGTCAGGAGGATTGTATGTTCAAGGACAGCCTCAGCAACTTAATGAGGTGCTCAGCAACTTAGTGAGACCCTGTTTCCAAATAAAAAATAGAATAGGGCTGGAGGTGTAGCTCAGAGATAGAATCCCCTGGGTTCAAATACACAGCACCACAAGAAAAAAAAAATCATAAAAGCCAGGCATGGTGGCACATGCCTGTAATCCCAGTACTTGGGGGGCTGAGACAGGAGGATCACAAGTTCAAGAACAGCTTCAGCAAGTAGTAAGACTCTCATCAACCTAGTGAGACCCTGTTTCGAAATAAAAATAGAAGCCAGACATGGTGGCACGCGCTTGTAATCCCAGTACTTGGGAGGCTGAGACAGGAGGATTGCAGGTTCATGGCCAGCCTCAGCTACTTAGTGAGGCCCTCCGCAACTTAGTGAGACCCTGTTTCAAAATAAAGAATAAAAAATAGGAAGCTGGGCGTGGTGGTGCACGCTTGTAATCCCAGTACTTGGGAGGCTGAGACCGGAGGATCCAGGTTCATGGCCAGCCTCCTCTACTTAGTGAGACCCTTCACAACTTAGTGAGACCCTGTTTCAAAAAAAAAAAAATAGGGCTGGGGATGTAGCTTGGATGTAGAATGCCTCTAGGTTCAATCCCCAGTACCCCCCCAACACACACACACACAAAATAGAGCCAGGCGTGGTGGCGCACACTTGTAATCCCAGTACTTGGGAGGCTGAGACCAGAGGATCCAGGTTCACGGCCAGCCTCAGCTACTTAGTGAGGCCCTCCTCAACTTAGTGAGACCCTGTTTATAGGGCAGGGAGGGTATCTCGGAGGTAGAGCCCCTGGGCTCAATCCCTGGTACTGCAAAAAATAAAAATAATTAAAATAGGGCTAGGGGTATAGCTCAGAGGTAGAATGTCCCTGGGATCAGTCCCCAGAACCACACACACACACAAAAAAAAAAAAAAAAAAAAGCTGGGGAAAGAGTTCATTGGTAGAGTGCTCGCCTAGCATGTGCAGGGCGCTGAATTCAATCCTCAGGACTACCAAAAAATAAAAAATAAAAGCTGGGCATGGTGGCACACACTTGTGATCCCAGTACTTGGGAGGCTGAGACAGCAGGAGGATCACAGGTTCAAGGGCAGCCTCAGCAACTTAGTGAGACTCTCATCAACCTAGCGAGACCCTGTTTCAAACTAAAAATTAAAAAAAAATAGGGCTGGGGGTTTAACTTGGAGGTAGAATGTCCCTGGGTTCAATCCCCAGTACCACAAAAAAAAAAAGAAAAAAGAAGACTAGAAATTTTTAATATAATAATATGGTAACTGCAAATCAAATTTTCCTCCCTTCTCAGCCTTTGTTGTTATTGCTTATTTTGGGTTGTATTTGTTCATTCAGTAACTTTTCTTTTTTCTTTTCTTCAAGATATCTTTGTTGCTGGGCATGGTGGTGCACGCTTGTAATCCCAGTACTTGAGAGACTGAGACAGGAGGATTAACAGATTCACTGCCAGCCTCAGCTACTTAGTGAGGCCCTCTGCAACTTAGTGAGACCCTGTTTCAAAAAAAGAATAAAAAATAGGACTGGGAGTGTAGCTCGGAGGTAGAATGCCCCTGGGTTCAATCCCCAGTACCATACGCACACACAAAAAAGATATCTTTGTTGTGTGTAGTCACTGAAGTCTCTGTTCTCTTAACTTAGGGATCAGCTAGTGATTTGACAAAGGTTTTATTAAATGCCTAGAGCCAAAACCCCCAGTATTTGCAGCTAGATTCCCTCTGTATGTTGAGGCTACCAATCGTCATTGATTATCCATGCAGTTTACATCTGTATCATTGTTTCCTGCTTGCACAAAGCTTAAAGGTCAGCAATAGGTGAGAGTTTAGGGATTTCTCAGGTCTTTTCTAAGTATGCACTCTACTATTGGCATGTGCATGATCTAAGTTCCCAGGAATATGTAGAAACTTTTCAAAATCCTTTTTCCCAGGTGTTGGGAGCAAGACGACCACTTAGGCTGCTGCTAGTCACAGAGTTGGCAGTGCCCCAGCAAAGCAACACATAGGTAGCCTGGCTCCACCCACCTATCTTGGTGACCCTCATGGGCCTGGGTGGTGGGTGAGGCCCCAGCAGAGGCAGCATAATGTTCCCACAGGAGGAGAAGATCTTTGCAGGGAAGGTGCTGCAGTTGCAGGTCTGTGCACTTGACAGTGCCAACAGTCCCTTAGTAGAGCTTAGAAGACCCCAAAAATTAACCCATCCCATATTAAAGTGTGCTGCTTCAGGGAGGGTGCTGAGTGATACAATCTTCTCCAAGACAATGATGTTCCATAGTTGTTCAAAAGGATATAGAGATGCTGTATTCCAAGCACAACCAGCCTGCCCTTTTACAATATGGACTTGATCATGGCCTAGACCAACATGAGAGATTTGCAGACAGAATTCCAGAAAATCTTGGTGTCAACTCATTGAGACTGCACAAAACTTGTTAGCAGTGAACTCTGGCACAACTGAATTGTTTAAGAAGGCAAATGCTGAGCTAAACATGATGACTTGCTCCTGTAGTCCCAGCTGAGGCAGAAGGATCGTTTGAGGCTAACCTGAGCAACATAGTGAGATAAATCTCCAAAAAAAAAAAAAAAAATAGAAGGCAAAACCAGGCGTGGTGGCTACACGCTTGTAATCCCAGTACTTGAGAGGCGGAGACAGCAACTCGAACCCAGTTCGAGGCCAGCCTAAGCAACTTAGTGGGGCTGTTTGCAACTTAATGAGACCCTGTTTCAAAATAAAAAACAGCCGGGCGTGGTGGCGCATGCAGAGGATCCCGGTTTGGCCAGCCTCAGCACAGCCTCAGCGCAGGTGCGCGCTCTCTCTCTCTCTCTCTCCCTCTTTCTCTCTCTCTCTCTCCCTCTTTCTCTCTCTCTCTCTCTCTCTTTCCCCCTCCCTCCCTCCCTCCCTGTCTCGTTCTCTCTCTCTACCTAGTGAGGCACTCTGCAAATTCGTGAGACCCGGTTTCAAAATAAAGTATAAAAAAATAGGGCCGGGGGTGTAGCGCGGAGACAGAATGCCCCTGGGTTCAATCCCCAGTACTGCAAATAAATAAATAAATAAATAAATAAATAAATAAATAAATAAATATAAATAAAAAACAAAACAGGGCTGGGGGTGTAACTCAGAGGTAATAATTTCTGTTCTACTGTTTATATGAATTTTGCATATTCAAGATATTGTATGTAAGTGGAATCACGTGATATTTGCTCTTTTGTGCCTAGTCTATTTCACTCAGTATAATGTTTTTATCCATGTTGTAGTATGTATCAGATTTTTTTTTTTTTTTTTTGTGGTACCGGGGATTGAACGCAGGGGCGTTCTACCTCTGCGCTACGCCCCCGGCCCTATTTTTTATACTTTATTTTGAAACCGGGTCTCACGAAGTTGCGGAGGGCCTCACTAAGGAGAGAGAGAGAGAGAGAGAGAGGGAGAAAAAGAGAGAGAGAGAGAGAGAGGGAGAAAGAGCTGAGGCTGGCCGTGAACCCGGATCCTCCGGTCTCCACCTCCCAAAGTACTGGGATTACAAGCGTGCGCCACCACGCCCGGCTGTATCAGAATTTTAGTATGTTTTAAGTCTGAGTAATTTTCCAGAGTATGTATATACCACATTTTGTTTCTATTCATCTGTTGTTGGTCATTTGGGGTGTTTCTACATTTTAGCTACTGTGAATAATGCTTGGTGTACAAGTATCTGTTTGAGCCTCTGCTTTCAGGTTTGTTTGTGGGGTTTTTTTTGCGATACTGGAGATTGAACTCAGGGGCATTCTACCTCCGAGCTACACCCCCAGCCCTATTTTTTATTCTTTATTTTGAAACAGGGTCTCACTAAGTCACGGAGGCCTCACTAAGTAGCTGAGAGTGGCCGCAAACCTGGATCCTCAGGTCTCAGCTTCCCAAGTACTGGGATTACAAGCGTGTGCCACCACGTCTGGCCTTTCAGTTCTTTTTGATATATACCTAGAAGCACAATTGCTGGGTCATACAGTAACTCAATGGTTAATTCCTCCTGTCTCAGCCTCCCATGTACTGGGATTACAAACGTGCCCCACCACGCCTGGCGTTTTTTTTTTTTAAGTAATCCCAGTACTTGGGAGGCTGAGATAGGAGGATTGCAAGTTCGCAGCCAGCCTCAACTACTTAGTGAGGCCCTCCGCAACTTAGTGAGACCCTCTTTTTCAATAAAAAGTAAAAAATAGGGCTGGGGGTGTAGCTCGGAGGTAGAATGCCCCTGGGTTCAATTCCCAGTACTGCAAAAAAGAAAGAAAGAAATGTGTAGGTTCTCAGGCATGGTTTTGCTGTTTTGAAAATCAACTCCCATGACAATCATTTATGTTTCTCTTTGGTTAAGCAGTCTAGCCATAAATCATTTGTGGGCACATTGTGTAAATCTTTGAGTGTTTTTGTTCTAGTTGGTCTGATATAATCATAAACTAGGTTTTGTTCAACTAAAAGTTTTAAACAGTTGTTAACTGCATCCACAATCTATTCCTTTAATTTCTCTCCAACTTGCTCTTTCAGGAAAGTGTGCTGTGTTGTCATTCAAAGACTTCCTCTCCTGTAGGCCAACTGAAATACCAGAAAATGACGTTCTGCTTTGTGAGAGTCGCTACAATGAGAGTGACAAGCAGATGAAGAAATTTAAGGGACTAAAGAGGTTTTCACTCTCTGCTAAAGTGGTAGATGATGAAATTTACTACTTCAGGTAAAGCTTGAAAAGCTAAAGAAGAAAGAACACTTCAGCTAACTCATATCAAAATAGTATAGCCTAGTGTTTTCAGTTTTTTTTATTAGATTTTAAACTACAGCAGTATACATTTCAAGTAGAAAATATTAATTCAGTTACAAATAAGAGGAAAATCCTCATAATCTGATAGGACCTGGTAATTGCTCTAATAAGTGCCCATTGCTTAGACTCCAGTTGAAGAATAGAGGCAGAAATACATGGTTCTGGTTCATGTCCTCTCTGTTAGGAGATTGCTCAGTTTCACAGATTATGAAAACTCTTTCCACCATATATAGGCAGCTAGATCAGAATCCTTTAAAAACAAGCTTCTTTAAGTAGAGGTAACTTCATAAATACCCATTTAAACTTTGCCATTGCCCTTAGCACATACATTGCAGATAGCAGGAAGTCATTTCTAGACATTAAGGTAGACCCCTGCTTTTTGATCAATCCTGAAGGTGGTGTTAGGTGATTGAGCCCGAGGATGCTCTACCACTGAGATACATCCCCAACCTTTTTTTTTTTTTTTTTTTGAGACAGGGTCTCTCTAAATTACTTGGGCTGGCCTCGAACTTACGATCCTGGCCTCAGGAGGCTGAGGCCTCCTAAGTAACTGGGATCACAGGCATGCACCACTGTGCCCAGCTGACTATTTCTTTTTATGTCACTTCTTTCAGAAAACCAATCGTTCCTCAAAAGGAGCCTTCACCTTTGTTGGAAAAGAAGATCCAGTTGCTGGAAGCTAAATTTGCTGAGTTAGAAGGTGGAGATGAGGATATTGAAGAGATGGGAGAAGAAGATAGTGAGGTTATTGAACCTCCTTCTCTACCGCAGCTTCAGACTCCCCTGGCCAGTGATCTGGACCTCATGCCCTACACACCCCCACAGGTGAAGGTGACACATTCCTGTTATTTGCCTTGTTCCCAGTTTTGGTTTGCAGCAGACTCAAACCAAAGTAAGGAGACAACCAGCCCCTCCATATGTGAGTTTCTACCTAGAATTGTACAGGAAGGAATAGGTGTTTGGTTTTGTTGTCAGTGTCTTTATTTACTTATGTATTTATTTTTAATTGACAAAACATTTATATTTATCATGTAATTAAGCCATTAATAATTTAAAATTATCTCTGAATTATTTAAAATTATCTCTGTGAATTTCATAGAGAGCTAGTTTAATGCACGTTTAGTTAGAATGCTCTCCTTGCTTTCTATTGAAAAAAAAGCAGTAAGAAATGGCATCATCCTGTTATTCTTTAGCTTTCATTGCTTGTATCTTTTTTTTTTTTTCATTTCTGGGGATTGACCCCAGGGCTCATGCATACTAGGCAAGTGCTCTACCACTGAAGTACGTGCCCAGCTTTTTGTGTGTGTGTGGTACTGGGGATTGAACCCAGAGAATTCTACCTCTGAGCCACACCCCAGCCCTTTTTATTTTGAAACAGGGTTTCACTAAGTTATCGTACGCCAGCCTTGAATCTGCACTCCTCCTGTCTCAGCCTCCCAAATACTAGGATTATAGGTGTGCACCGCATACCCCGCATGCCTAGCCCTTTTTAAATTTAATTTGAAACAGGATCTCACTAAGTTGCCCAGGCTGGCCTCCAACTTGTAATCTTCCTGCCTCAGCCTCCTGAGTAGCTGGGATTTTAGGCATGTACCACCATACCCAGGTCATTGCCCATATCTTTTTAATTTCTCCTTAGGGACCTCATCTTTTGGAAGAAATTATTCCTATTGGCATTTTTTTTCTCACTCAGAATTTTCTCAAGCTTAATTATGAGGTCACTATTACAGATTGCAGTCATGGAGTTCAATGAAACTTTCATTTATTTCTTACATGGTAAGAGGCAAAGAAGAGGTGTGTTTTAACCAAGAAAATGGCCACCTACAAACTGAATGTGTCTATAAAACAGTAACTGTTGGATCATATGTTCCTGGCTTCCAGAAGCTGAGCAGTTAACCAAATGCAGTATTCTGATGAACTATAAGAGTTTTCTGTCTTAACAGTCTACCCCAAAGTCTGCCAAAGGCAGTGCAAAGAAGGAAGGCTCCAAACGGAAAATCAACATGAGTGGCTACATCCTGTTCAGCAGTGAGATGAGAGCTGTGATTAAGGCCCAACACCCAGACTACTCTTTTGGGGAGCTCAGCCGACTGGTGGGGACAGAATGGAGAAACCTTGAGACAGCCAAGAAAGCAGAATATGAAGGTAAATAGAGACTAGGTACAACTGTCTCAACTTTCTAAGCAAGGGAGTGTTTTCAGGAATGCACGTGCAGATTTTACTCTCTTGTATTTGCCACATGCACATGAACTTTGTGTTGGGAACTATTCCAGATGGTACCTAACCAATTGTTTAGATGCCAGTCTTGTCCTGACTAAGCAGAATGCTGACCTTGACTTGGCCTCTGATCCTGATGATGGTGTTCTCCCACTCAAACCCCCAATTTTCTCCAACAAAAATATTTCGCTATTAAAAACTGCAGGATTTTCTTCTTTCATTGAGCCCTATAAGCACACATATGTTGAGCTGGGAAATGATTGTACAATGTTAAATATAATTTTGATTATGATTCATCTGAAGGGGGCCTTTTAAAGTCAGTTATGTAGCCATGCGTGGTGGTGCACGCTTGTAATCCCAGTATTTGGGAGGCTGAGACAGGAGGATTGCAGGTTCACGGCCAGCCTCAGCTACTTAATGAGGCCCTCTGCAACTTAGTGAGACCGTTTCAAAAATAAAGAATAAAATAGGGCTGGGGGTATAGCTCAGAGGTAGAATGCTCCTGGGTTCAATCCCCAGTACCGCAAAAAAATAAAGTCAGTTATCTTCTGTTATGGCTCTTAGTAAGCCATGTGTTTCAACTCTAGGCTGAGGCTTGGCTGAAGTGCCTGGTTTCCTAGGCCAGTCCTGGTCTGTGCTGTGTCTGTATTCATAGCTATTGTGGAGGCACTTGGGGTCTCTTTGATAAAGCTCCTCTGCCTTTATTTCCTTTTACTCTATAATTAAATCACTTTGGGCCATGAGCTGTCATTCAAGGATTTGGTGGTTCTTAGCCTTTAGGAACAAATACTTGAGAGAGATGTTTGTGGGGCTTTTTTTGTTTGTTTTTGTTTGTTTATTCTTATTGTCAATATCAGGCACAGCTTTAATAAAGAAATAAATAGTAAACATTAGAGTAGGCAGGACTTTTGTCCTTTGAGGTTTATTTTTTCCATTTGAAATTTTATATATTGGTTTATTTTGCCAGTTCAAAGCCATCCTCTCTGTAGTTATTATTAGTCTTCTTAGCTAGGTCTAGATCCATTATTTTCCAGCAAATTTAAATTAATTATTAAGGCTTCTTCTTTTATTGAAATTTATAAAGTCTCCAAAGAAACCCTTTTACAAAAAATTTTTACTCCTTTCATTTGCAATGATTATTATAAAATTATCTGATAGGCTTTTCTAAGGGTCAAAAAGCCTAATCCTGAAAGATAATTAAACAATATTTTGTGGCAAAACCCCGTTTGAGAAACATTCCAAACTCTGTGTTTTAGAAATTTACAGTGTATATTCCCATGTTAAAGTCTCTAAGACCTACAGAAAGAACCTTATTTTTATCTGTCATTTTTCTGAAATTTGACCAGGTATTCATGTAATGTCTATTTTAAAACCCTAAAGAACCATTTTGTAGAACATTCTTTGAGAAACCCTAATCAGTTCCATAAAAACCTAGAACTTTTGGGAGCTTTGATATTTCTGACCTTAGTGGAAATTGACTGTATATACACCACTAAGTTGGAGGAGTGTTGGAAATTAAGCTAACATGGATGTACAGCTTGTTCCAAAGTATATAAAGTCATTGCTGGCCAGTTGGTTATTTAGGGTGTGAACAGGAGAGAGAGACCTAGAGATAATGTAAAGGCAGAAACACTGGAATGGTTCTGAAGGGAGGGCTTACCAGAAGTTCTCCCAAATTCAACAAGGAATCTGAAATTGAGGAAGAACCTGGTGAGGGGGTGAGTTTTGCAACTCAGCAACATCTGCCTGAGACTCAAACTCTGAACTTTGATGTTCTCACTCATTGAACTCAAAACCCCAAGTTAGAAATTTGGCTGGCTTAATTTGAATAATTATTTTCCAGGGCAGCCCAGGTGGGCTTGTTCCAGAGTCAACAGGTAGCCAGGCCAATATTTGATCTGTAGACCTGAATTTTTGTTTTTAACTTTTTTTCTCTTTCATTTTACCATGTCTGTGTGATGAAGACACTAGAATTTAATGTGGAAGTCTAGATTATCAGTAGTTTTTTACTGCTAGCTCAAGGAAATGGGTTATTCAAATGGCCTTTGTCCCTCACACTCATCCTACTCAGTTTACAGAGGAGGGTCTGTAAACTGGGACGGTGTTAGTGAGTGATAGTAAGTCTCTGTCACAGCTAAGGGGCCTTTGATTTGTTTAACTTTAACATTCTTACCCTAAAGGAGGACTGGAACTGTTGCTTCTTGATTTTCTTTAAAGCCATATGACCTCAAGCTATTTTCCCCTCCTCAGATCAGTAGTAGCTTTTGAGTTCCATGTTGAAGTGTTAATGTGTGGTAGTTGGAGTGTGATGTTAGGAGTGGGACTATGGGTTGCTGGTTCTCTGTATCCTTGGACAAATCACTACCTGTCTCTCAGCCTCCATTTGCCCATCCAAAGAGGGAAGATTTCCTATTAATGTTGGAGCAGAATAAACCCTGTATGGTGGGAGCTTTAGGAATACCCCTATAAGGAAGGGTCCAGCCTGCTAGGAACACGATTGTTGGGGCTGCTGGCTCTGGAGATGCAGAATAGTTCAAGGGAATATGGAGATGGGTACCAGGTAACATCTCAGAAGTGCCATAAGCAAATGCTTCTCTTGTGTTTTGGATGAAATAAGAATGGATTTTGGAATTCTTGCTGATTTAGGATGATTTATGTTCAGTTTTGAACTGCTCAGCTTCAGGAAACCTGGTTCTTTCAGAACAGTGTCCATTGCTATATACATGTACATATTAATTTCCTGCTTCTGATGATTGTAGCCCGGAGTATCATGCATTTTTTCCCCTTGGGGTTTATTAAGCATAACATCTTTGCTTTATTAGAATATAGAGATTAGCTGTTTACTTTTCCTAAAATCTGTGGAAGAGGCAGTAAGCTACTTTTCCCTTGCAGAGTTAATTTTCTTCAGCTGCTAAACCTATGACACTAATGATAAGAGTCCTCAAATCTCAGTAAAATTGGGTACAAGGAATCAGGAAAATATAGTAAGTAAAATTGTGCCAAAAATTATAATGGGCCATGGAATTGCTTCATGTTGAAATTATAAGTAATCTGTAATGCTATTAATACTAAAATAATGGTAGCGCTTCTCATCTTCAGGGTGCCTCGTGAGATTAACCATGGTGGTTACACTGGTGATTTGTTTAAATAAAACCTGTGCTTTCTGAATGTGTGTTGCAGTCTTAACATTCTTGAAATCTTTGCAGACCAGTTCTCAAGATGGGATAGGAAAGCTGGATTCTAGGTTACCAAGTGAAATCGGCCCGACTCCTCCTGTGTTGAGACTAGTCATCTACTGTTCCTTCCATTGAGACAGAACTGTTGCCTGTGTTTTTACTAGTCCTGTTGAATGCAATGGATGGTATTTTGAATTCCTGGGTTAAAAACAGAATTGAAAATCTGAAATGCCTTTACAGAGCGGGCAGCTAAAGTTGCTGAGCAGCAGGAGAGAGAGCGAGCAGCACAGCAACAGCAGCCGAGTGCTTCTCCCCGAGCAGGCACCCCTGTGGGGGCTCTCATGGGGGTGGTGCCACCACCAACACCAATGGGGATGCTCAATCAGCAGTTGACACCTGTTGCAGGTAAAAACAGGAGCTAAGACCATTTTTTTCCACTTTAAGAAATTCCTTCATTTTTTTTTTCTCCAAGAGGAGTAGGCCACAGATTGTAGCCTTTTCTCATGACAGATTCAAAGTTTGAAGTCATCCATGTTGTCCTATATTGCCTTTCACATATGGGCAGTGCCTCCCCTCTGCCCCAGAAGTGGGCCCTGGGCCCAACCCAGGAACTGGTAGGGAGCCTTTCTTCCCTGGCTGCAGGCATGGTCTGGTGATGTTCTCACCCCAGACTGCTCTTGATAGAGCACTGCAGCAGAGAATATAAATAGACCCTGAATTCTGTTCTAGAGGAATGCCCAAAAGAAAACACAAAACCACTCTCTAGGTTGTATTGATTTTCCGTCTCATGTCAGTATTCAGTTTGCCTTGTTCTGCTGCAGCCATTCTTAAAAGACTGACCATTTAAAAGGATTTTTGACAATAAATTGTAAATCCTTTCTTGGTCACCAATGTGCATGACTGCTAAATAGAATACAGAGTCCTTATTCAATTCATTGTGCCCACTCTGTAATGCTTTTCTATTTAATTACATTAAACTGCATTTTCTGTTAGTATCCCAGTCACATATTTAAACAAAAAAGAAAATGATGAATGTGGTTTGCTTGTGTGTGTTGTCTCTGGTTCTGGTAGCCATAGCAAATTTGACTATTCTTGCATTGAATATCTTGTCTGACATGTCTCCAATGAGAAGCCTGCTGACCACCTCTCGGGCCCCTCCTTTGTGATCTCCATGTTGCGTGAGGTCTGTACATACCACCTGTGTTTTTTCTTAAGTAGTCTGACCTCTTTTCCAGGGAGCCCAAGACAGTGTTTGTTGTTCAAGGCAGGTTCGTTGGGATGCTCTTTTTGTTTTTGCCTTTTTTTGTTTTTGCTTTTTAAGAAAGAGTAGTGTAGGATAACTTTTCCATTGTCTCTCCTAACTTTTGTGATGGCAAGTTCTCAAATGCACTGTCGCTGAACTCAGCAGTTGCACTCGCCAAAGCACATCTGAATCGTGGCTTTCTGTACTTTCAGTGTAACTGCCGTTGATCTAACAAATCTCGTAATCGCCTGCTCTATTCCATGGCCCATTTTTGGTTAATGGGGTTCCAGAGGTTTTTAGAAATCAGGCCTTGAACACGGGGAATTTGGAAGTTAAAATTCCCTCATTGACAACCTGTTTTGTTCTATATGATGTGTGATATTGTGGCACTATGCCTTTGACTACAAACCTAAGGACACATTAACAAAATGAATACAAACAGCTAAAAAATATTTTAAAAACAGCAGCTGCAGCATTTTAGCTCCCTGTTGGGGAATAACATCACAGGGCTCTGTAGGTGAGGAAGGTGGGCCCTCTAAAAAGCCCCTATTCCATTATTAAGGGTGTACTGCTCAGACTTCAGGGCCATGAGAGTGAAGGGCAAGCATTTTCTATGGTAACCAGTCTTGGTCCACAGTGGGAACTTTGCGGTTAAGAAGATGCTTTTTCATGGGCTTACAGGTTGCTTAGGGCCTGAGTCTTAGCCTTGTTGGTGTCTGAAACCAGCTTTGCTTACAAGCATTGAAGCTCATTTGAACACATGTGACTGGGATAATAAATGCCAAAGTACAGTTTAATGAAGACAAAAGTCATGTCTTTCATTTCTTAATTTAATCTTCAACCACAGCCTGTGAAGGCTGCGTTCAGATGGGCTTTTGTAATTGAAAGCAAAGCCTCCTAACATTCTTAAATTTTTCATGTATTTAACCCTAAAAGCTATACTTGGTGGTGTGGTTAAAAGGCAGTTTGGTAGCAGTGGATTTCCTCATGTTGAGATGATGATGTCTGTTCAAAAGTAGTTTTAATTCTCTGAACTCTCCAAAAAATGAAACATCCTATTTCATATATAAAAATATTATTTCAGATTTGTTTTATTGGTTAGTGTAAGTTTTTCAGTCAGTTTAGATATGACTAAGGATGCAGGATGACTCAATCTCAGAATTTTCAGTAATGACCTAAGCTTTAAAAACTAAACTTTTATAAATAAATGCCTTTCAAATAATTCTTCAGGGAAAGTCAAAGAGTGAAATCCTCAGAATCTGGAGTTTTCCACCATTTCCCAGAGTTTCTCTACAAAGGATATTTTTTTAAAATGAAACTTGGCACTAGTCCCTTTACTTTCCCTTTGCGAGAAGCTGTGACCAAAAGTGACTACACTTAAGGGGGAGGTTTGCATTCTTGTTCATCGCGATCATTACAAATCCCAGAAAAGTCAAGTTGTTTTTCTTGTTTAAAAAAAAAATGCCATGTGATTTTAAAGGTCTTTTGATAGGTGAGTCCTTGACATTTTGGAATTATTTTTTTATTTTTACCACTTTTGCCAAAAATATTTGTTGCTAAAACTCTTCCTTAGCCAGCAGAAGGTACTTTGTTACATGAAGGTATGCTTTGAGAATAAAGGGGTAAAAGCCTCTGCTCGTGGAGACTCTATACCTTGATTAGAACACTCCCTGTTAACTGAAGGGTCATGTGAGGACATTTGTGAACTTGAAGACAGTGATGATAATTGGCATTTTCTCATATCAGCAGAGCCTGGTTCTTCAGCTGTTCCTCCTGAAGGTCTGCATATAGGCTTCTGAGTAACCTGGGATATGGTTGGCTTGGGAGGATTTAGATTTTATCTTTAACATGTATTGAGATCTAAAGATGAAATGTCATTCATTGTAATGGCTCTTAGAAGCTGTTCCCCAGCTGAAACCCTAGCATAATCCGTTCTTACCAGCAGTGGTAGGGCTAGCAGGGAGGAGGAGCAGAAGTAGAATTCTGAAAAATTTTTGCCCCCAAGCTGGAGAACCATGCTTTGTGATCAGGACTGTGCACCTCATTTCCTTCCATTCCGATTTCCCCTCATGTTTACCCATTATAGCCATATGATTATAGGCAGAGTGGAATGATGAGGTGTGTGTTGTTCAGTGAAGAGTTACATTCAGCAGAGCTGGTCACTTTTTTTGAACAGCTTGCAGTAATTCGGAATCTGAGAAGGCTGTTATTAGAACTTCTTTCATTATTTAAGTGAAAACATACAGCATATTTATCCTAGCAAAAATGATTAGAAACAATAATGTACTAAGTACTAATTCATCTAGAAATGTTTGGTTTCATATTTGCAGCTTTTTATTTTGTTCATTATTGCAACAAAATAATTTCACTAATTACCGTTATATCATGCAGTACTAAGGGTGCTTTACTCATTAGTAGTGCATGTGGGGGGTTGGTTTTACTTAGATCATGTTGCATGTTAATGATGCATGTCTGAAATTTGTTGTGTCCTTCAAGGCATGATGGGTGGCTATCCGCCAGGCCTTCCACCTTTGCAGGGCCCAGTTGATGGCCTTGTTAGCATGGGCAGCATGCAGCCACTTCACCCTGGGGGGCCTCCACCCCACCATCTTCCGCCAGGTGTGCCCGGCCTCCCGGGCATCGCACCACCGGGTAAGAAATTCATCCTCATTCACTCATTAATCTCATCTTTATATTCTCTTTTTCCTCCCTCAGCCAGTTATTCCAGGAGGCACCTGTGGCCAGGCCTCCCTCACTGAGAATTTCAGAGCTGTGAACATCAGGGCCTGTTCTGTGTGTTAAGCAGGTGGCCAAACACCTGTGCCCTTGTGTACCTGGCTGCCTGGCAGCAGCACAGTATGCACAGTAGAGGCCAGACTCAGCAGACCAAGAGTCAGGAAACATACTTACTCAAACAATATGACATATGTGCAAAAAGCCAGACAGCCTAGAAGGCCATGCCCTCTTATCAGTGAATGAAGTTTCCCAGATTGCTAACTCAGAGTCATATATAAAAGTATGTTTTAGCTGGGTGTGGTGGCGCATGCTTGTAATCCCAGTACTTGGGAGGCTGAGACAGGAGAATCACAGGTTTGCAGCCAGCCTCATCTACTTAGTGAGGCCCTCCACAACTTAGCGAGACTCTGTTTCAAAATAAAGAATAAAAAATAGGACTGGGGGTGTAGCTTGGAGGTAGAATGCCCCTGGGTTCAATCCCCAGTACTGCAAAAAAAAAAAAAACAACAACAACAAAAAGTATATTTTGCTTCTGAATGCATTTCTTCATCTGGTACAATTCTTATCTCACAGAATCTTCTGTGTAGAGTCCCTGTTCTATCTCCTCCTCCTCATGCAGCTCTTTTAAGAGGATTGTAGAGTCGCTAATGTAAAAACTCCAGAAATCCTTCACTCAGTCTGTCTTAGGAACAAAAAGGAGGGAGGGAATGAATTTGCATTGAATTAGTTTTCTCTATCTGAGTTCCTTAAGAGCATGACATAATACTAGATACCAATTTGTCAACAGAAACTCAGAAGTTCTTTCATGTTGAAATATATAAATGGAGTCCAGAAAGAGCTATAGTCAGTTTCACTTTATAATGAATTAACAAGCTAAAAGGTGTGGGGGTGGGTACTGGGGATTGAACTCAGGGACAGTCTACCTCCCAGCGACACGCCTAGCCCTTTTTATTTTATTTTTTTTGAAACAGGGTCTCACTAAGGTGCTGAGGCTGGCCTCCAACATACAAGTCTGTCTCAGCCTCTCCAGTACTGGGGTTACAGGTGTGTGCCACCATGTCCAACCAGAAAGATTATTTTAAGGAAAATTTCAGGTTCCCATATTAATTGCCATCATATGCAAAAGAACTAACTGTTGACTGTAATCCAGTTGGAGGGAATGTGACCTCTAGATGACTTGGAATAGCATTTTCTCCATTACCTAAAATAATCAGCCCAACCCAGATAAAATGTGGATGGAAACTTGTCAGGTTTGTTTATACCAGTGTTGAACCTATTGACCATCGGGTTTTGCAGAGTTCCAAGCAATGCTTAAGAGGGTAGACCAAGCTGTGTGTAGCTGTGTGTGGCCTAGCACAGCCCTATGCTTCCAGCCACATTACTTGTGAGTACTATTTAGAAAATGGCCATAATGGCCAGGCGTGGTGGTGCACACTTGTAATCCCAGTACTTGGGAGGCCGAGACAGGAGGATCTGGGTTCACGGCCAGCCTCAGCTACTTAGTAAGGCCCTCCGCAACTTACTGAGACCCTGTTTCAAAATAAAAAACAAAAAATAGGGCTGGGGGTATAGCTCGGAGGTAGAATGCCCCTGGGTTCAATCCCCAGTACCGCAAAAAAAAAAAAGAAGAAGAAAGAAAATGGCCATAACTCCACCAGAGTATTTTTTTCCATATGTTCCCAGAAGAGGAAATGTTCGTGGTTAGTGTTTCATTCTGGAAATGGCGACCTATTGTATGAATTGCTGTGCAGCAGTAGTCAGTCATAAAATAGTTGTACCTATTTGTCAGGTGGACTTGACCCTAATTCTGTGCCCTCTCACCTTGAAATGGTATTTCTCTGAGTCAGACCAAGTTGGAGTTAAAACCTTCTAGATGCCAGTTTCTCAATGGGAGCTCTGTCTAAAGCCAGTACCCCCAGTGGAATCTATCTTTTGGCGGGTGTTGAGGCATAGCTATCCTCCCCTTCCCTCTCCTTCAGATTCAAAGTTGAATTTGAAGGAAGTACAACACTCTTGGTTATAGTCAGGGAGACAGGGAAGAACCTGCCTGGCACATGCACACACATGTTTAATCAGGCTTTGAGGAGCCCAACATTGATCTGCTCATGTAGTGACCCAGCTCACATTTGCACTGGCTGCCCGTGGCCTGGCACTGATAAACAGAGGAATCAGAGGAGTTTGCTGATTTATTTGTGCTGCCCTGCAAAGCAATGATGTAGGCAGTTTAGGGAGTCCTGTATGCAGAGTTTTAAGGTAGGTGAGTCTACTGTGGGGAGGTGATGTGTTGCTGGAGCAGCAGTTTACCTGCCACCACCTCACAGATAATTCACTCACAGATAATCATCAGGATTCTACTGTGGTGATCCAGGTATACTTCTGAGTACTTGAAATATAAAAATCCCTGCTATTTAAATAGAAGATTGTTAGCTGGGCGTGGTGGCACATACCTGTAATCCCAGTTCTTGGGAGTTCTTGGGAGGCTGAAGAATCACAGGTTCGAAGCCAGCCTCAGCAACTTTAGCGAGGTTCTTAGCAACTTAGCAAGACCCTGTTTCAAAATAAAAAGGGCTGGAGGTGTAACTCAGAGGTAGAATGCCCCCAGGTTCAATTCCCAGCACCACAAAAATCAATCAATCAATAAATAAATGATTGTTTTTACTTGTTTGTTTTCTCTTAACAAATAAGAGGATGCCTGATACTTCATAGAAATGGCATTTAACAACTCTGAACCTTAGAATAATGAACTGCTTCTGCCAGGTCAAAATACCAGCTTTATTTCTTGGTGGGGGGTGAGGGGGTGCTGGGGATTGAACCCAGAGGCATTCTACCTCTGAGCTACACCCCCATCCCTTTTTTTAATTTGAAACAGGATCTCGGTAAGTTACTGAGGGTCTTGTTAAGTTGCTGAGACCTGTGATTCTCCTGTCTCAGCCTCCCAAGTACCAGGATTTCAGGCGTTCACTACCACACCCGGCAATACCAGCATTTTTAATCCAGGGAAACTATAGACTATGAAGTTAGTTCCTTTTGATCCTTCTGCATAGTCAGCAGAGCTTGTTTTAAGCTTTAAAAAATAGTTCAAGCTGGGTGTGGTGGTGCACATCTGTAATCCCAGTATTTGGGTGGCTGAGACAGGAGAATCACAGGTTGGGGGACAGCCTCAGCAACTTAGAGAGGCCCTCTGCAACTTAGTGAGACCCTGTTTCAAAATAAAAAATAAAATAGGGCTGGAGATATAGCTCAAAGGTTGAATGCCTCTGGGTTCAATCCTCAGTACCACACAAAAAGAAAAACAACAGTTCACCATGGTTTTGGATGTGATTTGTTAGTTGTTAATGAACTGGGTCCCTTGCCTATTTCTGTGT
Organism: Glis glis; assembly: GCA_004027185.1. Classification (NCBI taxonomy): domain Eukaryota; kingdom Metazoa; phylum Chordata; class Mammalia; order Rodentia; family Gliridae; genus Glis; species Glis glis. Next base: position 25,809 of record PVJS01007813.1, on the reverse strand, counting down.
TTTACCTAAGTAGCAAATGGATGACCCTGAGAGAAAAACAGCTTCACCTACTAAATTTAGGACTTCTCATTATTACAGCTAGTGCCTGTGAGAAACAATTGCTCATGAACATTCACCAAGGGAAGTTTACTAAATTATTGCCAGAGACATAGTACAAATACAATAGGCCATGAAGTTCTCTTTGTCATTTTGCATCTGAAGCAACAGAAACAGGGCTACTCCACTTCCACATTACCCGTTTTCAGAGTGCTCCTCTGTCCAATGAAAGTATTCTTAACTCTGTCAACATTAGTGACTCCAGTTAGGGAACAGCAAGGCAGCGCCTCCAGCCTCCACAAAGCAATAATTAACTGAGCATTTCCACAGCCTCTTCCTTTGTGTCTCTGCTATCTTAGCACAGTGCTTACTGCTGAGCCTGATTCGAGTGCTGTTCCCACTGAAATTCAACACAGCCTCCAGTTGCAGGAGAATGTGTTCAGAAGAAAAGTACTGTAGCTCACCTAGGAAAATACTAGAATTTTATGCAGCATTAAAATCATTTCTAAGCCATGAGTAATTGATGTACACCTGACAAATTCTACTAGCATTGTGCTTTAGGTTCTTATAAATAATACAGAATTTCTATTTGAATCCTGTTTTGGATACTTAGGGATCCTATCCACATTCAAGGGCAGAGCTGCATAGATGGGCATTATAAATGGTATTATTTGTCAGACAGTAGTTTTTGGTCATCTCAATCCAGAGCCTCTAATTGTGCCATTGCATTCTGAATTATAGGTGTGATGAACCAAGGAGTGGCCCCTATGGTAGGGACTCCAGCACCAGGTGGAAGTCCGTATGGACAACAGGTGAGCCCCTCAGTTTGATTTTCCTAGGTCATCTTCCTTCTCAGAACATGAGAGAATATCTTTTTGCCTCACCATGTGGTCACATGCTCTTTCAGGTGGGAGTTTTGGGGCCTCCGGGGCAACAGGCACCACCTCCATATCCTGGCCCACATCCAGCTGGTCCCCCTGTCATACAGCAGCCAACAACACCCATGTTTGTGGCTCCTCCACCGAAGACCCAACGACTTCTCCACTCCGAGGCCTACCTGAAATACATTGAAGGACTCAGTGCTGAGTCCAACAGCATTAGCAAGTGGGACCAAACCCTGGCAGGTAAGGAGAGTCCTTCTAAATAAGCCTTTGTGCCAGGCATGGTGGCGGATGCCTATAATCCCAGTACTTGGGAGGCTGACAGGAGGATCACAGGTTCAAGGACAGCCTCAGCAAGTAGTGAGACTCTCATCGACCTAGTGAGACCCTGTTTCAAAATAAAAATAAAATAGGGCTGGGCGTATAGCTTGGAGATAGAATGCCTCTGGGTTCACTCTCCAATACCCAAAAACAAAACAAAACAAAACAAAAAATAATAATAATAAATAAATAAGCCTTTGTGAAATACTTGCTTCTTCCCAGCCCTTTCACTGCTGTCGACTCTTGTATAACAAACATTCATTTTTCTTATAACAGTAAAATAAATTGTATGTTTCATAGAATAAGGTTTTGGGCTTCTTTGCACATTGACATCACACACTGAAAATGAGGGTTTTAGCAAAATTTCAAAGTTTAATTTTTTTGTGTGTGTGGTACTGGGGATTGAACCCAGGGGCATTCTGCCTCCTAGCTACACCCCCAGCCCTATTTTTTTTATTCTTTATTTTGAAATAGGGTCTCAGTAAATTGTGGAGGGCCTCACTAAATAGCTGAGGCTGGCTGCGAACCTGTGATCCTCCTGTCTCAGCCTCCCAAGTACTGGGATTACAAGCATGCGCCTCCATGCCTGGCTCAAAGTTTAATTTTGTTATAAACATCACTACTAGCTGGGCGTGGTGGCGCATGCTTATAATCCCAGTACTTGGGAAGCTGAGATAGGTGAATTGCAGGTTTGCGGCCAGCCTCAGCAATTTAGTGAGGCCGTCAGCCACTTAGCAAGACCCTGTTTCTAAATAAAAAATAAAATAGGTCTGGGGGTCTATCCCGGAGGTAAAAGTTCCCTGGGTTCCATCCCCAGTACCACAAAAATTAATTAAACATCACTATCTTTTCAAGTATATTCTTTTTTTCAGTTATGTTTCAGGCACTTGGATATTAGTGTGTAGATAGCAAAATTTTTAAGTGGCCGGGTGTGGTGGCTCATGCTTGTAATCCCAGTACTTGGGAGGCTGAGACCAGAGGATCCGGGTTCGCGGCCAGCCTCAGCTACTTAGTGAGGCTCTACACAACTTAGTGAGAACCTGTTTCAAAATAAAGAATACAAAAAAAATAGGGCTGGGGGTGTAGCTCAGAGGTAGAATGTCCCTGGGTTCATTCCCTGGTACAGCCAAAAAAAAAAAAAAAGTGGAAAGCATGTTTCCATTTATCAAGTTATTCATTTAGTTCAACAGACTTAGTGTATTCTCAGCACATACTAAAGTAACTTTACCTAGTTTCTGGAGAGAAATTTGGAAGTTTCTACTTATTTTTTGTTTTTATTTATTTTTAATAGTGGGGATTGAACTCAGGGGTGTTCTACCTCTGAGCTAGAACCCCAGTCCTATTTTATTTTTATTTTTTGAAACAGGTTCTCACTTAGTTGCTAAGGTTCTCTCTAAGTTGCTGAGACTGGCCTCGAACCTGTGATCCTCCTGTCTGCCTCCCAATACTGGGGTTATAGGCGTGTGCCACCACACCTGGCTTATTCTTCATTTTTAAACCAAATTTGATAATTTGATTTCTTTTAAGAGTAGGAGGGCCACCACACGCATAGTCCCAGTACTTGGGAGGCTGAGACAGGATGATTGCAGGTTGAAGACTAGCCTTGACCACTTAGTGAGACTCTCAGCAACCTAGTGAGACCATTTCAAAACGAAAAAATTTTAAAATGGCTGGGGTTATAGCTCAGAGGTAGAAAAAAAAGAGTAGGAGGTTATGTTTTCCCCTTCTTTACTTACTTGCTTTTTTAGGCATTTTTGTAAATATTAAATGTTTTTGGCTGAAGAGACATTTTGTCACCTTAAAATTCCAATTTCTGTTCTCCGCCTGCACTTTAATTTTCAGCTCGAAGACGTGACGTCCATTTGTCAAAAGAACAGGAGAGCCGCCTACCCTCTCACTGGCTTAAAAGTAAAGGGGCCCACACCACCATGGCAGATGCCCTCTGGCGCCTACGAGATTTGATGCTTCGAGATACCCTCAACATTCGCCAGGCATACAACCTAGAAAACATTTAATCATATCATTACGTTTCTTTTATAGAAGCATAAAGAGTGGAGCAGTAGCCATTTTAGTTACTGGGGGTGGGGGGAAGGAACAAAGGATGATAATTTTTATTGCATTTTACTGTACATCACAAGGCCATTTTATATAAGGACACTTTTAATAAGCTATTTCAATTTGATTTTGTTATATTAAGTTGACTTTATCAAATACACAGATTTTTTTTGCATATGTTTCCTTTGTTTAAAACCAGTTTCATAATTGGTTATATATGTAGAATTGGAGTTTTATCTTTTTACTTGTTGCCATGGAACTGAAACCACCCATGGTTTGTCTTGGCTTGGGGTTTTTGTTTTTTGTTGTGTTTTGGGTTTTTTTTATAAAAGAATGCAAACAAAATGAAAAAAAACACAAGAGTTTACAGATTAGTTTAAGTTGACATTGAAATGTGAAGTTGGTTCTAGTTTACATCTTAGAGAGGGGAGTGTGTATGTGTATGTTTCATGTGCCTGAATATCTTAAGCCACTTTCCCAAAAAGCTATTTCTTACAGGTAAAGTGAAGTGTTTCCTTTGAAAGGTTGTTGTTTAGTTTATAGATGCGTGGCAGCCACAGCACATTTGCTCTATTAACTCAGAGGCTCACTAGACAAATCTATAGTTAATGCTGTGCATTCATTTGCAGCTAGTGTACTAGTGTACCTCCTGGATACCTGGAGGGAATGCAGTTTTTTCTTGTGCTGTGTGATTTTTGCAGAACATGCGCACTGCCCTGAATTAGTCTTGGCAGGTAAGTTTAAGGGTAATTTTGAATCTGTTACATTGAAAAACATGGAAGTTCATCTTGAACAAAGCATTGAAGTGTCCATGGAGGTGATTTATTTTTAACCATAACATATAACCTAATGTAAGGAAGTAAGTAATGGGATATGAACTGAGTCGTGAGCATAATTGTAAAAGGGTCCATTGCCTACATATGCAAGTATGCTTTATATTCTTTCTTTACCATTAGTTGTGGCATTTTTTTCTTCTAAGTTTCAGGGTTGTAATTCTCAACCAGAAGTTTAATACTTCCTAAAATAGGTTTTTAAATTTAACTTGTGCTTTTGAATTATAGGAGAAAGGAATCATAATTTAAGAAAATGCTCACTGAAGAGACATTATGGATCCCAAACACTCGGGTTTGGTAACCCTGTCTTTATTATATGGCCCTGGAATAAACATTGGGAGGCAGTGTATGATGCTCAGATGGTAGGAAACTATAAGCATGGAACATTATTTGACTTGGCGGTATGTTTTTGAAACCTGCTTTACTGTTACAGGGTGGTTACATTATAGTGGAGCTTCCACTGCTGTTTGTAAGTTGAGAGTGACTTGCAGAGGGTACTTTTCCTTTTAATCTGTTATGAATCAATTCCCAGATGTTTAATTACCATACTTAATAAATCATGAGGGCAAAAGTGTATTATGGAAAAAAGTCTCTTGTATCTAGGTATTTTAAATACAGGAGGCCCTTAACTAATTGCCGTTAGTCAACCACTGGATCTCAATTTGCATCAAGTATTTTAAATAATTTTGAATTTAAAAAATATGTTACAGTAATATTCAGTACTTTATTGTTAAACTGAATCAGATAAAGAAATCTCCAATTCCTGGTTATGAATCATCATGAACTGTGTAATGCAATCAGATTCTTTTCTTTTTAGACATCTTTGAATTACACCAAAGAACTTGAAACTTAATTTTGGTTAAATTATTTATTTATTTCATACATTCATTTTATTTCCCTTTTTTAAGGTCTGGATGAGACTTTTTTGGGGAGCCTTTAAAAACTTCACCATGGGCCATGGGGGCACTAAAAGCCAGAGTGCTCCTCCTCCAGACTCCTTTCCAGTACCTCAGGTGCTGTAGGAACCAAGAGCTAGCCAGGGGTTTCCTCAGGTAGTGCAGAGCCAGCCCAGGGTGCTGCTAAGGTAGGCCCTAATTAAGTTAGAAAAAGAAAAAAAAACTATTTATTTTAAATCATGTCTTTCTATATACTAACTTGGAGAATGTCAGTTAATATTTAGGTTATAAGATTTGAGGTGAGCCATCTTCCAAAAAACAATAAAGTCTTGACTTAAGAAAGTACAAGTAAACTATACATCTTTTTTCTTCATGGGTTTTATGAACTGTAGTAATGTGGCTTAGAAAGTATAATGGCCTAAATGTTTTCAAAATATAAGTTCCTGTGGAGAAGAATTTTGTTTATATGGGGGAGGGTATAGGTTCAAAATAGAGTGTCAGCTGATTTTAAAGGCCTCTAATTGATTTGGTTTTTAGCTCACCTTCCCCTTCCTACGAGGAAGAATTGAGGAAGGACACTTATTTGTGTAAAATCCCCAAATTGGTGGTGTTGACTTTTTTCAGCTTGAACGTTTCCAGACCTGATTAAAATTTCGTTTATTCTAACTTCTGTATCATATCATCTTCTGAGGTTTAAGTGGTAACTAGTCTTATAATGTGTATGTATCATATGTTTGTTCATCTAAAGCTTTTTAATCCAAATAAAAATGGAGTTTGCAAAGTGATTTGGATTAACTAGGTTTGGTGGTTCTGTTAAAGCTGTGTCAGATGTTAGTTTCAAACAGACTGAAGAAAAGCACTCTTGCAAGCCCTCATTTCATGCTGACAAGGGTATGACTGCCAGTTTAAGGGAAGAGCACTCCTCGGGTGGAAGGGAAAGTCTGGGAAAGGGAAGGGAAGCCCTAGTTCTGGACTCAGGCTGCACCACCACAGAAGCTGAATGTAGTGAGGCCGCAGCCTGAAGTACCCCATGCCACACCACACCTCTCATGCTGGCAGAGAAGGAATTCTTAGCGTGTCCTCGGGAAGAGCAGAAATGCAGGTTGAAATTAAAATTGAAGAGCAAGTTACTGGGAGTGGAAGGTGAGAAAAGCATGTCCACTATCATAATAACCCATGTGAAATAGCTTGTCTGGCCAGAAGAGACAAGGTGACACAGGTATGTCTTTGGCATGTTTTTAAGTTCTTAAAATGTGACTGTGCTTTTAATAGGAAATGTTGGTAAAATTAACCAACCATTTTCTTCTAATATCACTTTGCAAATCTCTGTGGTTCTGTCCTGCTGTGTAGGTCTATACTGCCATCTATGCCCATGAGTTTTGTTATGTTATGGTACTGGTGATTGAACCCAGCAGCATTCTACCCCCAAGCTACACCCCCAGCCATATTTTATTTTTTATTTGGAAACTGGTTTCACTATGTTGCTGAGGCTGGCCTCAAACCTGTGATCCTCCTCTTTCAGCTTCCCAAGTACTGGGATTACAGGTGTGCACCACCACGTCCAGCCTTAGGCATATTTTGAATGATCACTGATGTATAAACATTCCAGCTGAGTACCAAGAACAAACAAATACAAGTGTTACTCTATTCCTTTTCAGTTGGGAATATGTCAGGTCAGCTAAATGAAAGTTCCCTACTAGCCGGGCGTGGTGGCGCACACTTGTAATCCCAGTACTTGGGAGGCTGAGACAGAAAGATCAAAGGTTCCAGGACAGCCTCAGCAAGTAGTGAGACTCATCAACCTAAGGAGACCCTGTTTCTAAATAAAAAATAAAATATAAAATAATGCTGAGGGTGTAGATCAGAGGTAGAATGCCCCTATACCGGGGGGAAAAAAACTGTTCTTTTCCCCCTATTTGGGATATTTTGTGGAAGTCATGTCTTGGGGATAGCACATAAATGTGGCAGGAAATTCCAAATTTAGTATGTGTGTGCATCCTAAGCACTGACACTGCTTTACCAGGAGAGAAATTGCTTTAGAAAACACCAGAGTCCAAGAATATATTTTTCTCAAAAGGTAACTCTGTGAAGGAATTCAAACAAACAAAAGAGCTGGGCGTGCGTGGTGGCACACACCTGTAATCCCAGTACTTGGGAGGCTGAGACTGGAGGATCACAGGTTAGAGGACAACCTCAGCAAGTAGTGAGACCTTATTTCAAAATAAAAATAAAATTGGGCAGGGGGTGTAGCTTGCAGGTAGAACACCCCTGGGTTCAATCCCCAGTACCAAAAATAAAAATAAACATACAAAAGAGGTCAGGATGAGTAAGTTATAACATCAGGGATTTGATGAAAAAAACTGCTCAATGGACAAAAATGACTCATTATTTACTATGTGCCTAATTTAGGTACTTTCCTTACCAATTTAGATGATAAAGTGAAGCGCTAAAGCCGTGTGTGTGTGTGTGTGTGTGTCTGTCTGTCTGTCTGTCTGTCTGTCTTTACTGGGGAATGAACCCAGGGGAATTCTACCTCTAAGCTCCAGCCCTATTTTATTTTTTATTTTGAAAGGGTCTTACTAAGTTGCTGAGGCTGGCCTTGAGCCTGCTGCCCTCCTGTCTCAGCCTCCCAAGTATTGGGATTACAGGCATGTACCACCACACCTGGCTAAAGCCCATATTCTTCTCCTAGCACCACAGGGGAGGTAGATTGCTAGCAATGAGTGTTAACTAGCTTTTTATCATTCTAGAATTAACTGCTATTTTTTGAAATTTATTATAATTTTTGCCTTGTAGTTCACACTAGGGGGCATGCCATTGTATAATCAACATGTAAGATCATTGGGATTCTTTTCATTTTAAGTTCCTTTAAATAGTTCCATTATCTGGTGATTAGGCACGTTAAAGTTCTGAGAAGGCCAGGAGTGAGCTTGGGGAGAGTGATTGCCTGTCTGCTAGGAGCTTTGGGTCAATACCCAGCACCACTATGGAGGAAGATAAAGCTTACACTTTGGTCAACAGTCTTCCTCACAGCATTCAGACTGAGGTGCTCTGAAAGCGCCTTACATCAAGTACCATCATTGTTTTAATACTCTCTTCCTCACAACATGCAGACTAAGGAGCTCTCAAAGAGCATTATATCAAGTACAGTCATTGCTTTACAAGTCTCTTCCTCACATACAGACTAAGGTGCTCTCAAAGTGCCTTACATCAAGCAGTCATTGCTTTACTAGTCTCTTCCTCACATGTGTTCTCAAAGCATCTTACATCAAGTCCAGTCATTACTTTACTAGACTCTTCCTCACAGCATGCAGACTAAGGTGCTCTGAAAGCACCTTATATCAAGTACAGTCATTGCTTTACTAGACTCTTCCTCACAGCATGCAGACTAAGGTGCTCTGATGGCACCTTGCATCAAGTACAGTCATTGCTTTACTAGTCTCTTCCTCACATGCAGACAAAGGTGCTCTGAAAGCGCCTTACATCAAGTACAGTCATTGCTTTACTAGTCTCTTCCTCACAGAATGCAGACTACAGTTCTCTGAAAGACCCTTACATCAAGGACAGTCATTGCTTTACCAGTCTCTTCCTCACAGAATGCAGACTAAGGTGCTCTCAGAGCGTCCTACATCAAGTACAGTCATTGCTTTACTAGTCTCTTCCTCATATTTAGACTAAGGTTCTCTCAAAGGTCCTTACATCAAGTGCAGTCATTGCTTTACTACTCTCTTTGTAACATGCAGACTAAGGTGCTCTGAAAGCTCCTTACATCAAGTACAGTCATTGCTTTACTAGACTCTTCCTCACAGCATGCAGACTAAGGTACTTTGAAAGCCCATTACATCAAGTACAGTCATTGCTTACTGCTCTCTTCCTCACATGCAGACAAAGGTGCTCTGAAAGCACCTTACATCAAGTACAGGCATTGCTTTACTAGTCTCTTCCTCATAAAATGCAGACTAAGATGCTCACAAAGCATCTTACATCAAGTACAGTCATTGCTTTACTAGTCTCTTCCTCACAGGATGCAGACTAAGGTGTACTGAAAGACCCTTACATCAAGGACAGTAATTGCTGTACTAGACTCTTCCTCACAGCATGCAGACTAAGGTGCTTTGAAAACCCCTTACATCAAGTACATTCATTGTTTTACTAGTCTCTTCCTCACATGTAGACTAAGGTGCTCTCAAAGGTCCTTACATCAAGTAAGAGTCATTGCTTTACTAGTCTCCCTCACAGCATGCAAACTAAGGTGCTCTGAAAGCACCTTACATCAAGTACAGTCATTCCTTTACTAGTCTCTTCCTCACAGAATGCAGACTAAGGTGCTCTGAATAGTCATTGCTTTATTAGTCTCTTCCTCAAAGGCATACTAAGGTGATGTAAAAGTGTCTTACATCAAGTACAGTCATTGCTTTTCTAGTCTCTTCCCCACGTACAGACTAAGCTGCTCTGAAAGCGTCTTCATCAAGTACAGCCATTGCTTTACTAGTCTCTTCCTCATAGCATGCAGACTAAGGTGCTCTCAAAGCGCCTTAAATCAAGTACAGTCATTGCTTTACTGGTCTCTTCCTCACATGCAGACAAAGGTGCTCTGAAAATGCCTTACATCAAGTACAGTCATTGCTTTACCAGTCTCTTCCTCATAACATGCAGACTAAGATGCTCTCAAAGCATCTTACTTCAAGTACAGTCATTGCTTTGCTAGTGTCTTCCTCACATGCAGACCAAGGTGCTCTGAAAGCGCCTAACATCATGTACAGTCATTGCTTTACAAGTCTTTTCCTCACGTGCAGACTAAAGTGCTCTCAAAACTCCATACATCAAGTACAGTCATTGCTTTACTAGGATCTTCCTCAGAGCATGCAGACTAATGTGCTCTGAAAGCACTTTCCATCAAGTAAAGACATTGCTTTATTAGTCTCTTCCTCACATGAGAGTAAGGTGCTCTCAAAGTGCCTTATATCAAATAGTCATTGCTTTACTAGTCTCTTCCTCACAGCATGCAGACTAAGGTGCTCTGAAAGCGCCTTAAATCAAGTGCAGTCATTGCTTTACTAGTCTCTTCATCACAGAATGCAGACTATGGTGCTCTGAAAGGTCCTTATATCAAGTACAGTCATTGCTTTACTAGTCTCTTCCTCAGTCCCGCCCCTGGAGAATGCCTCACCCCGGCACTAGGGATGCGGAGGGTAGAAGCCCCCGGCCCCGCCCCAGAGAACCCCAGTGCTGAGGTCAGGGGAGGATGAGCCACGACACTACACAGAAGGGACCACAGACTAAGAGAGAAAACCTAAGATGAGTGAAGAAGGCGAACTAAGTGGGGTAGACGGAAGGGAAGTTGAGGGAAACAAACTGGAGCACAGGATGGACTTACACAAAGATATCAAAGTCAGCTACTATGCTGAAAATGGGAAGGAGGGAACAGAGGCAGGGGGGTGGGAATTGGGGAGGGCTAATTGACCGATGAGTGCATGTTTACATCACCACCCTGAAATCCTTCAAGATGTATGATTGCAATGCACTAATAAAAATTTTTAAAAGCATCTTACATCAAGTATAGTCATTGCTTTTCTAATCTCTTCCTCAAAGCATGCAGACTAACATGCTCTCAAAGTGCCTTGCATCAAGTACAGTCATTGCTTTAGTATTCTCTTCCTCACAGCATGCAGACTAAGATGCTCTGAAAGCGTCTTCCATCAAGTTACATCATTGCTTATTAGTCTCTTCTTCACAGCATGTAGACTAAGGTGCTCTCAAAGCATCTTACATCAAGTACAGTCATTGCTTTACCAGGCTCTTCCTCACATGCAGACTAAGGTGCTCTCAAAGGGCCTTACATCAAGTACAATCATTGCTTTACTAGTCTCTTCCTCATAGCATGCAGACAAAGGTGCTTTGAAAGCGTCTTACATCAACTACAGTCATTGCTTTACTAGTCTCTTCCTCACATGCAGACTGAGGTGCTCCCAAAGCACCGTACATTAAGGACAGTCATTGTTTTATCTTCTCTTCATCAGAACATACAGACTAAAGTGCGCTGAAAGCATCTAAAATGAAGTACAGTCATTGCTTTACTAGTCTCTTCCTCACAGCATGCAGAGTAAGGTGCTCTGAACGTGCCTTACATCAAGTACAGTCATTGCTTTATTAGTGTCTTTCTCACATGCAGACTAAGGTACTCTCAAAGCGCCTTACCTCAAGGACAGTCATAGCTTTGTTAGTGTCTTCCTCACATGCAGAGTAAGGTGCTCTCGAAACCCTTACAACAAGTACAGTCATTGCTTTACTGATCTCTTCCTCACATGCAGACCAAGGTGCTCTGAAAGCACTTTACATCAAATACAGTCATTGCTTTAATAGTGTCTTCCTCACAGCATGCAGACTAAGGTGCTCTGAAAGCACCTCACATCAAGTACATCAAGTACAGTCCCCCCGGAGACCACGCCGCGCTGGGGACACCGGGTGAGTGAGCCCTCGGCCCCGTCCCCGGATAACCTCAGCACTAGGGATACAGGGTGGTCGAGCCCTTGGCCCCACCCCCAGAGGACCCCTCCCCTCAGTGCTATGAATGTGAGGTGGGCGAGGCCTTGGCCCCGCCCCTGTAGAACCCATCCTCCAGGCGCTGGTTTCACGGGGCATGTGAACCCTTAGCACCATTCCCAGAGACTCCCTGGCACTAGGGATGTGGGGCGGGGGAGCCCTTGGCCCCGTCCCTGGACATCCCCGTCGCTGGAGACGTGGGGCGGGAGAGCCCTTGTCCCCCCCCCAGAGAACCCCTCCCCCCCAGTGCTGTGAGCACGAGGTGGGCGAGGCCTTGGCCCCACACCTGGAGAACCTGTCACCCCAGCACTGGGGATGCGGGGCGATGGAGTCTCCAGCCCCGCCCTGGAGTACCCCAGTGCTGAGGTCAAGGGAGGATGAGCCATGACCCTGCACAGAAGGGACCACAGACAAAGAGAGAAAACCTAAGATGAGTGAAGAAGGTGAACTAACTGGGGGAGACAGGAGGGAAGTTGAGGGAAACAAACTAGAGCACAGGATGGACTTACACAAAGATGTCAAAGTCACATACTATGCTGAAAACGGGAAGGAGGGAGGGGGAAGGAGGGGGCTTGGGAATTGGGAAGGGGTAATTGATCAATGAGTACATGTATACGTCTACCACCCTGAAATCCTTCAAGATGTATGATTGCAGTGCACTAATAAAATTTTTAATACAGCGTCTTACATCAAGTACAGTCATTGCTTTATTAGTCTCTTCCTCACATCATGCAGACTAAGGTGCTCTCAAATCGCCTTACATCAAGTATAGTCATTGCTTTACTAGTCTCTGCCTCACAGCATGCAGACTAAGGTGCTCTGAAAGCGCCTTACATCAAGTGCAGTCATTACTTTATTAGTGTCTTTCTCACATGAGACTAAGGTGCTCTCAAAGCGTCTTCATCAAGTACATTCATTGCTTTACTAGTCTCTTCCTCACATGCAGACTAAGGTGCTCTGAAAGTGCTTTATATCAAGTACAGTCATTGCTTTACTAGTCTCTTCCTCACAGCATGCAGACTGAGGTGCTCTGAAAGCATCTTACATCAAGTACATCAAGTACAGCCCCCTGGAGACCACCCAGCACTGGGGACAGAGGACATGTGAGCCCTCAGCCCCGCCCCCACAGAACTCCAGCACTGGGGACACAGGGCGGGCAAGCCCTCAGCCCCGCCCCCAGAGAACCCCTTCTCCCCTGTGCTGTGAACGTGAGGTGGGTGAAGCCTTGGCCCCGCCCCCTTAGAACTCCTCCTCCAGGTGCTGCTTATGCGGGGCAGTTGAGCCCTTTGCCCCTCTCCCAGAGACTCCCTGGAGTTGGGGATGTGGGGCTGGTGAGCCCTCGGCCCCACCGCCAGAATATTCCTCCCCCTGGCAATGACGATGCGGGGCGGGCGAGCCCTCAGCCCCACCCCCGGAGACACCCACCCCCCACCACGGAGAATGTGGGATGGGTGAGCCCTTGGCCCCGCTCCCAGAGAACACTTCCCCCCAGCACTGGGGACTTGGGTGGGTGAGCCCTTGGCCCCACCCCCAGAGAACCCCTCCCCCTGCACTGGGGACACAGGGCTGGTGAGCCCTTGTCCGGACCCCGGAGACACCCCCGGCGCTGGGGACACAGGGCGGCAAAGTCCTGAGCCCCACCCCTGAAGACCCCGGCGCAGAAGACGAAGGGCGGGTGAGCCCTTGGCCCCGCGCCCGGAGACTGCCCTCTGGCGCTATGGACGCGGGGCGGGTGAGCCCTTGGCCCTGCACGTGGAGACCCCCAGTGCTGGGGATGAAGGGTGGGTGAGTCCTCGGTCCTGCCCCCAGACAGCCCCTCACCCCGGCACCGGAGACGGAGGGTGGGGGAGCACCTGGCCCCACCCCGGAGTACCCCAGTGGTGAAGTCAGGGGAGGATGAGCCATGACCCTGCACATAAGGGACCACAGACAAAGAGAGAAAACCTAAGATGAGTGAAGAAGGCGAACCAACTGGGGGAGACGGGAGGGAAGTTGAGAGAAACAAACTGGAGCACAGGATGGCCTTACACAAAAATATCAAAGTCAACTACTATGCTGAAAACGAGGAGAGAGGGAGGAGGCAGGGGGTGGGAATTGGGGAGGGCTAATTGACCGATGAGTGCATGTATACGTAAACCACCCTGAAATCCTTCAAGATGTATGATTGCAATGCACTAATAAAAATTTTAAAAATAGCATTTATATCAAGCACAGTCATTGCTTTTCTAGTATCTTTCTCAAAAAATCCAGACTAACGTGCTATCGAAGCATCTTATATCAAGTACAGTCATTACTTTACTATTCTCTTCTTCACAGCATGCACACTAAAGTGCTCTGAAAGTGCCTTTCATCAAGTACAGTCATGGCTTTACTAGTCCCTTCATCACAGCATGCAGACTAAGGTGCTCTGAAAGCACCTTACATCAAGTACACTCATTGCTTTACTAGTCTCTTCCTCACAGAATGCAGAGTAAGGTGCTCTGAAAGTGTCTTACATCAAATACAGTTATTGCTTTACTAGTCTCTTCCTCACAGCATGCAGACTAAGGTGCTCTGGTCTCTTCCTAAAATGCCGAATAAGGTGCTCTGAAAGCACCTAATATCAACTACAGTCATTAATTTACTAGTCTCTTCCTTACATGCAGACTAAGGAGCTCTCAAAGCACCTTACATTAAGTACAGTCATTGCGTTACTAGTCTCTTTCTCACAGCATACAGACTAAATTACTCTGAAAGCACCTTACATCAAGTACAGTCATTGCTTTACCAGTCTCTTCCTCACAGAATCAAACTAAGGTGCTCTCAAAGTGTCTTACATCAACTACAGTCACGGCTTTACTAGTCTCTTCCTCACATGCAGACAGAGGTACTCTCAAAGCGCCTAACATCAAGTACAATCATTGCTTTACTAGTCTCTTCCTCATACCATGCAGACAAAGGTACTCTGAAAGCACCTTACATCAAATACAGTCATTGCTTTACTAGTCTGTTCCTCACAGCATGCAGAATAAGGTGCTCTGAAAACTCCTTACATCAAATACAGACATTGCTTTTCTAGTGTCTTCCAAACATGCAGAATAAGGTGCTCTCAAAGATTCTTTCATCAAGTACAGTGATTGCTTTATTAGTCTCTTCCTCACAGCATGCAGACTAAGGTGCTCTGAAAGACCCTGACATCAGCGACAGTCATTGCTTCACTAGTCTCTTCTTCACAGCATGCAGACTAAGGTGTTATCAAAGTGCCTTACATCAAGTACAATCATGGCTTTACTAGTCTCTTCCTCACATGCAGACAAAGGTGCTCTGAAAGCGCCTTACATCAAGGACAGTCATTGCCTTACTAGTCTCTTTCTCACAGCATGCAGACTAAGGTATTCTGAAACCACCTTTCATCAAGTACAGTCATTGCTTTACCAGTCTCTTCCTCATAAAATGCAGACTAAGGTGCTCTCAGAGCGTCTTACATCATGGACAGTCATTGCTTTGCTAGTTTCTTCCTCACATGCCAACTAACGTGCTCTCAAAGTGCCTTACATCAAGTACAATTATTGCTTTACTAGTCTCATCCTCATAGCATGCAAAGGTGCTCTGAAAGCATGTTACATCAAATACATTCATTGCTTTACTAATCTGTTCCTCACTCCATGCAGACTAAGGTGCTCTGAAAGCGTCTTACATCAAGTACAGCCATTGCTTTACTAGTCTCTTCTTCACAGCATGCAGACTAAGGTGCTCTCAAAGCACCATATCAAGTACAGTCATTGCTTTACTGATCTCTTCCTTACAGCATGCAGACTAAAGTGCTCTCAAAGTGTATTACTTCAAGTACAACCATGACTTTACTAGTCTCTCCCTCACAGCATGCAGACTAAGGTGCTCTCAAAGTGTATTACTTCAAGTACAACCATGACTTTACTATTCTCTCCCTCACAGAATGCAGACTAAGGTGCTCTCAAAGCACCTTACATCAAGTACCATCATTGCTTTACTAGTCTCTTCCTCACAGCATGCAGACTAAGGTGCTCTGAAACGCCTTACAACAAGTACAGTCATTGCTTTACTAGTGTCTTCTAAACATGCAGACTAAGGTGCTATTAAAGATTAATTCTTAAAGTCATTGCTTTACTAGCCTCTTCCTCACAGCATGCAGACTAAGGTGCTCTGAAAGCCCCTTACATCAAGGACAGTCATTGCTTTATTAGTCTCTTCCTCACAGCCTGCAGAATAAGGAGCTGTGAAAGTGTCTTACATCAAGTACGGTCATTGTTTTCCTAGTCTCTTCCTCACAGCATGTAGACAAAGATGGTCTGAAAGTGCTTTACATCAAATACAGTCATTGCTTTACTATTCTGTTCCTCACTGCATGCAGACTAAGGTGCACTGAAGCCAAGTACATCAAGGACAGTCATTGCTTTACTAGTCTCTTCCTCACAGCATGCAGAGTAAGGTGCTCTGAAAGCGCCTTACATCAAGTACAGTCATTGCTTTCCTAGTCTCTTCCTCACAGAATGCAGACAAAGGTGCTCTCAAAGTGTCTTACATCAAGTACAATCATTACTTTGCTAATCTCTTCTTCACAGCATGCAGACTAAAGTGCTCTCAAATCGCCTTACATCAAGTACACTCATTGCTTTACTAGTCTCTTTCACATGCAGACTATGGTGCTCTGAAAGCTCCTTACAGCAAGTTCAGTCATTGCTTTACTTGTGTCTTCTAAACATGCAGACTAAGGTGCTCTCAAAGCTTCTTTCATAAAGTACATTCATTGATTTATTAGCCTCTTCCTCACAGCATGCAGACGAAGGTGCTCTCAAAGCCCCTTACATCAAGATCAGTCATTGCTTTACTAGTCTCTTCCTCACAACATTCAGAATAAGGTGCTCTCAAAGCGTCTTACATCAAGCATAGTCATTGCTTTACTAGTCTCTTAGTCACATGAAGACTAAAGTTTTCTCAAAGCACCTTACATCAAGTACAATCATTGCTTTACTAGTCTCTTCCTCATAGCATGCAGACAAAGGTTCTCTGAAAGCATCTTACATCATGTACAGTCATTCCTTTACTAGTCTCTTCCTCACATGCAGACTAAGGTGCTCTCCAAGCGCCTTACCTCAAGTACAGTCATCGCTTTACTAGTCTCTTCTTCACAGCATGCAGACTAAGGTGCTCTCAAAGCATCTTACATCAAGTACAATCATTGCTTTACTAGTCTCTTTTTTACATGCAGTCTAAGGTGATCCCAAAGCGTCATACATCAAGTAGAGTCATTGTTTTACTAGTCTCTTCATCAGAGCATGCAGACAAAGGTGCTCTCAAAGCGCCTTACATCAAGTACAGTCATTGCTTTATTAGTGTCTTTCTCACATGTGACTAAGGTGCTTTCAAAGCGTCTTACTTCAAATAGAGTTATTGCTTTAGTAGTCTGTTTCTCACAGCATGCAGACTAAGGTGCTCTCAAAGCATCTTACATCAAGTACAGTCATTGGTTTACTAGTCTCTTCCTCACAGCAAGCAGACTAAGGTGCTCCTAAAGCACCTCACATCAAATACATCATGTACAGACCCCCGGAAAACCCCACGCTTGGGACACCGGGTGGGTGAGCCCTCGGCCCTGTCCCTGGAGAACCCCAGCACTAGGGACATGGGGTGGGCAAGCCCTTGGCCCTGCCCCCAGAAAACCACTCCCCCCAGTGCTGTGAACTCGAGGTGGGAGAGTCCTTGGCACCACCCCCGTAGAACCCCTCCTCCAGGCGCTGGTTACATGGGGCGGGTGAGCCTTTGGCACCATTTCTGGAGACTCCATGGTTGTGGGGATGTGGGGCGGCCAAGTACTCAGCCCTGCCGCCAGAGAACACCTCCCGCCAGCACTGAGGACGCTGGGCGAGCAATCCCTCGGCCCCGTCCCCAAAAACTCTCTGGCACTGGGGCTGCGGGGCAGGTGAGTCCTCTTTCCCCATCCTTGGGGCACCCCTCCAGCTCTGGGGATGCGGGGCAGATGAACCCTCAGCCCCACCTACGGAGTACCCTTCCCCCGGCACTGGGAACACGGGGCGAGTGAGCCCTTGTTCCCACCCCCGGTGACCTCTCCAGCGCTGGGGATGTGGGGTGGGAGACTCCTGGGCCCCGCCCCCGAAGACCCCAGTTTGCGGATGCGGGGCGGGTGAGCCCTTGGCCCGGCGCTGGAGACTGCCCTCCAGCGCCGTGAACACGGGCAGAAGAGCACTGGGGCCCTGCCCCAGGTTACCCCCCCCCCCAGTGCTGGGACGTGGGGTGGGTGAGCCCTTGGCACTGTCCCTGGAGACCCCCAGCGCTAGGGACGCAGGGCGGGCAATCCCTTGGCGCCGAAACTGGACAGGAAGGCAAGGGAACTCAGAGGGAAGGGCGAGAGGATCCAGAGGGGATGGTGGGGGTTCACAGAGGGGAGGGCGAGCAAACCCAGATCAGAGGGCGAGGGTTCCCAGAGGCAGGACGAGAGTTCCCAAAGGGAAGGTGAGGGGACCCAGAGGGGAGGGCAATGTATCCCAGAACGGGGGGGGGGGCAGAAAGTTTCCAGAGGGGAGGGTGAGGGAACTGAGAGGGGAGTGCAAAGGGACCCAGAGGGGAGGGCATGGGGACCCAGAGGTAGTGCAAGGATTCACAGATGGGAGCGCTAGGGTTCCCAGAGGGGAGGGCGAAGATTCACAGAGGGGAGAGCAAGGATTCACAGAGAGAGTGCGAGGGGACCCTGATGGGAATGCAGGAGGATCCAGAGGGGTGGTCAAGGAGACCCAGAGGGGCGGGCAAGAGAGAGTGGGTGTGGATCCGGAGGGGAGATCGATGGGTCCCAGAGGGAAGGGTTAGGGGATCCAGAGGGGAGGGTGAGGGTTCCCAGATTGGAGGGCGAGGGGACCCAAATGTGAGGGCAAGGTGACCAAGAGGGGAGGGTGAGGGTTCACAGAGGGGAGGGTGAGGGTTCACAGAGGGGAGGGCAAGGGGATCCAGAGGGGATGGTGAGGGTTCACAGAGGGGAGGGCAAGGGGATCCAGAGGGGATGGTGAGGGTTCACAGAGGGGAGGGCAAGGGGATCCAGAGGGGATGGTGAGGGTTCACAGAGGGGAGGGCGATCAAACCCAGAGGGGAGGGAAAGGGTTCCCAGAGGGTGGTGAGGATTCCCAGAGGGAGGATGAGG
>PVJS01007812.1:0-54923 GCA_004027185.1 Glis glis | reverse complement strand
TTGGTTTTTTTTTTTTTGCGGTACCGGGGATTGAACGCAGGGGCGTTCTACCTCCGCGCTACACCCCCGGCCCTATTTTTTTATACTTTATTTTGAAACCGGGTCTCACAAAGTTGCGGAGGACCTCACTAAGGAGAGAGAGAGAGAGAGAGAGAGACAGGGAGAGAGAGAGCAAGAGAGCTGAGGCTGGCCGCGAACCCGGATCCTCCGGTCTCTGCCTCCCAAAGTACGAGGATTACAACAAGCGTGCGCCACCACGCCCGGCTCTACTAACTTGTTTTCCACATTTTAATCTCATCTAAAATATGATTTTTAAAAATTCTCTTTAAAAATATGCAAACTCTATGTTCTTTTCTCCATACTGAATTTATAGATCTAATAGCTCAAATTTCTCTTCTTGAGTTCCTTTACATAGAAACCCAAATAAGATTTAAAACAAAATGTTAGACACAGACATATAAACAGCACAGACACAGCAACGAGCAGCATTCTAGAAATGCCTCTGGTACAGTGGACCCCTGGGAAGCAAGCTACTTCTCTCATGATTTCCTATTTATGTGTAGGTTATTAAAGAGTAAGAGCGTTCTTGCTAGATATTTTGGTTTATTCGCATGGCCCTTAGATTTACGGCTCTGAATCAGGTGTTTTGAACCACTGACATAGAGCGAGCATAGCTTGTCCATATCCTTGTTCTGCATATGTCATTTTAGTCTACAATTTCATTGTAAAAAGGTGCAGTTTCTCCTCTGTAGTAAGTGCATAGGAAGTTGATATATGATAGATGTCTACTTAAATTCAATGGAATTTACAGGTCTGACTAAAAGGGAGTATGATAAGAAACCAGCTATAGTAAAACAAGTGTCCTTATTCTGGAAAAAAGTACAGCAATCCTTATCAATCTTTTACTTTAGTTTATGCTTGTCTTGGAGGTAATGCGAAGGCAGCAAATAGGATAATCCCAGCTGGTCAGTCTCTAAGAAAGAAGACATACTCCCATATAAGAAAAAAAAAAATCATGTCTCAAGAGTTCTATTGAATCTTTATTGCCCAGCCCCTTAATAAAATTCCTTCCTCACTCTGTCAAGATGTGCTGAATGAGTCAGAGTCAGAAATAAACTAAAAAAAAAATCCTGCAATGTAGCAAGAGTGAGAACTGCTTTTCTCCATAAATTAGGTACATTTCACTGGAGAAAATTGTCTTCCATCATGTTATTATTTTTCTCCAAAACAAAGGCTTTTTTCACAGATTTTTTCATTTAGAGTTCAACACTTCAAATTAATCTTTATTAATAAAACCATCAACTGGGGTAACAAGAGAATTTATCTATCTGCTTAGTACCCAATGGGACAATTTTCACATTATGGCCTGGAATTAAAACATCAATAGGAATAAAAATTGCATGATGGATTTAATCAAAGATCTAAATCTGTTTAATTTTCTCTGTGTTATGAAATAGATATTTTTCTGTATATTGAATGGAACAAAGCATAGCCACATTTTAACTGTACTTTTGAAGAGAAAATTTCATAGGTTTCACACATAGAAAAAGCAAAAAGAAAAAAACACAGGGTTTGGAAATCTATGATTTCTTCCAAATCAGTTACTGATATTTGTGAGCTTAGAGAAATTACCTACATCTCATAGTTTGTGTTACTGCATGTAAGTAGGAGCTGTAATACCTGATTCACAGTATTGTATAGAAAACACTTAGCAAATTAGATAATACTATGATACTGGGGATTTTATCTGTTGTTAATGAAATGAATTTTTTAAATTGGGAAAATGTCCAAGTTGAATTTGGTAGCTATTTGCATACATTATCTGAATCCCTGAGCCAGCATAAAAAATTTATATATTATACACATATATATGTAATTTTTCATAAATTCACAAGTAAACAAAACTGCTTGAGTGGAACAAAAAACACCTGTACACATTAATACTTTGTATATTTTCACCAAATGCTAACATTTTGTGCAGTTGCTTTATTATATTCCCTTTCTCTTTCTCTCTCTCTCTTTCTATGTTTTCCTGCACACAGGTACATACATACATACACACATACATATATTCATGTATGCATGCACACATACATACAAATGTATATATACATAGACATAATTTCATAGAGTTAAAATATCAAGTTGAAGATATCACTTTTATCCCTCAATAAGTCAGTAAATTTTCTAAAAATAAAACTATTATTTCATATAAACACAATGCAATTATAAAAATCTGGAAATAACACTATTACATTTATATCTATATTACCATCAATATTTAAATTTTATCATATGTTACAATAATGTTCTTTATAGCAACTTATTGCTGGTCAAGATGTAATTCAGTGTCAATGTAAAGAAAAAATACATTGGAGTTAAATAGGATCAAATTTTTTGGGTTTTTTTCCCACACTTTCAAGGGAAAGATTTAGTATGCCTCATCTATTTGAGGGATATGTATTCCAAAATGTTCCATGGAAGGCTGAATCCGCAGATAGTACTAAACCCTAAATATACTTATTTTCTTTACATATGTACCTATAATAAAGTAATTGATAAATTAGCTACAGTAAGAGATGATAATAATTAATAATAAAATAAGATAATTATAACAATGTACTATAATGAAATTTATTCAACACTGATGAATCATTTATTTCTGAATTTTTTTCATTATGTTATTTTGGATCTTAGTTGAGGATGAGCTAACCAAAACTGCAGAAAGCAAAACCATGGGTGAGGCGGTACTATTGAAATCAAAATACTAGATACATTTTTCAAGAGCATTGAAAACCATACAGATCTTTGAAAATCAATTTAGGACTACTGACACCAACCTGGAGAAACAAATCTAGCTCATATTTATGTGCAAATACTTATACTCTATGTCGTGTTTAGATATAGAATGTCCCCTAAAGAGCTCATGTCTTAATGTGCAAAGTTGATGTAATCAAGTCATGAGGTATGTAATCTCATCAGTAGATAAATCCATTGTGATGGATTTACCATGGCTTGGGTGGTAATCTAGGCAGGTGGGATGTGTCTGTAGAATGTGGGTGCCTGGGAGTATGGCTTTAGGGACTGACTGCTTTTCTCTTTGGATCCTCTTGCTTGCTCTCTCTTGATTCATACTTCATGATATGAGAGCAGAGTCTTGCTGTCTCCCTCTCTCTGTATCCCACTGCCATGCCCTGAGATCAGTAGACCAATGCCTCACATGGACTGAACCCAGAATCTCCAAGAAACTGTGAGCAAATAATCTTCCTTCCTCTAAGTTGTGTGGTCAGTTGTTTTCTATTATATCAGTGAGGATGTTGACTTAGACACCCTACTAGACAAAAATATACTCACAGTGTATTGAAACGTTGCTCTGTTTCTGGGCTACTCTATGTGCAATGTTTGGCATAGACCCATCACTTATGAGTTGGCAGTGAATTTATAGAACAGGATATAGAATCAGACAAGACTTCATGCTCCTCACTACATTAAAACTTCAAGCTGGTTTATTATTTGGATATTGATACCTGACCATAATTATTACTTTTAATTCTCTCATGAGTTTGTTAGAAATTGCATATATGAACTACAATACAATACATATTGACCAATCTTGACCAGGTGCCATCTGTCAAGATACTGGAAGTTCTAAGATAATATTTGCATTGGGAAAATCATATTAAGTAATAGAAAAAAAATTCAATTATACTGCATTTTTTTTGTTAACTTAAAAAATGTAGACAGAGCCGGGCATGGTGGTGCATGCTTGTAATCCCAGTACTTTGGAAGGCGAAGACCGGAGGATCCGGGTTCCTGACCAGCCTCAGCTACTTAGTGAGGCCCTCTACAACTTAGTGAGACCCTCTTTCAAAATAAAGAATAAAAAAATAGGGCTGGGGTGTAGCTTGGAGGTAGAATACACTTGGGTTCAACCCCCAGTACTGCAAAAAAAAAAAAAAGTAGATGGAGGAAATGTCTCTGCTTCAATTCCACCACTGTGTTATTCAATTTCCATCACTGTGACAAATACCTGGGTAAAACAACTTCAAGAAGAAAAGATTAATTTTGACTGGAGGTGTCAGTCCATAGTGGGCTGGCTCCATTGTTATCTGCCCCGTTGAGTCAGGGTATCATTGCATGGAAGGTATGTTAGAGCAGAGCTGCTCAATTCACGGAGGTCAGGGAGCAGAGAAGACAGAGGGGCCAGGAACAAGTTACTGACCCCAAGGACCCACTGTCTCCAACCAGGCTCTACCTCCCACAGTTTCCACCACCTCCAAATAATCCATTCAACTATGAATACCCAATGGATTAATCCACTGATAAAGTCAGAGCCCCATGATCCAGTCACTTGCCCTGATCCCCACCTTTGAACATTGCTGCATTTGGGACCAAACCTTTCACACATGAGGCTTTGTGGGATGTTACAGATAAAATCCAGTCTCCAATACTGCTGTCTACATTACCTCACTGTTTTTATTAGTTGATTTAATATTTAAACATATTTTGCACCTCATTTATTCATGGATTTAAATATGATGTTTCCATTTAGATATTTTTTAAGTGTGGAGTTTTTAATAGTATCAGCCATTTGCACTGGTCTCCTAAGAATTAAAATTGATATTGATGTAGTAATAGCTATTTAAAATTCATTGATTATAATACACTTTGTTTTTTCAGAGGGAAACACAAACACACACACACACACACACACACACACACACACACACACACACAAGCAACCAGCTAAAAGTTTCATTACTTTACACCAAGGAGTTGAGGGGTCTGAATTGGGCAATATTCTAAATTCTTTGCAATTGTATCTCTGTGCACCTTTTATTAGATTTGGATTTCTTTTTCTCAGTAGAGCCTTATACTTCTAATGTGCAATTAGAGGAAGCAAAGAAACCTTGTTTGTACAAATAGAAAACTAATGAGATGGTACAATCAATAAGGATACATGATAATTTCAGAGCTACAACCACAGAGTGCTCCACCACTTAATCTAATTCCTAACAAAGAAGTAGCTGCCGCCCAGTGAATATCCTGAACAAAATTAGCTTCTCTCTTGTTCATCTTGTTATGATCTTGGTTGAATGCAAGAACCTCATTATCAGTGTCGATCCCTCTTTTAACACCATCCACTTTGTTTAAAGATTTTAACAGGAGTTATTCTGTTTAGTGCCATGACTCCAATGTAGAATTTTTAGAGAATTCCCAAATAAATACATTCTTTCTCAGTGCAGAAAATATTTTATGAGATTTTTGTATGTCATTGTCGACTCTTCAATAGTAAACACTTTATTTTAAAAAGATATGAGATATATTTTGCTTTCAAACATACCATAGCCATAGTGTTAAGATCTTTAATTAGTTATTAGAAATTATTAGAAATTCTGTAGCCTCTTATCTCAATTTACAGATTAAGGAATCAAGATATAGATGTAGGCCACTCTGCCATTTATTGCAGTAACACTGGATAGAAATAATAACCCTGGTCTCATTTCCACAACTACCTGCTGCCTCCTCTACATCCTTCCCTAAGATTAAGTACTGCTGTTAGTAAATTGCTCCTATTTGTACAAGTCATGAATATTTAAAAGAAAGTGATATTTAATAATTCACAATTTGCCGGGCGTGGTGACACACACTTGTAATCCTAGTACTTTGGGAGGCAGAGACCAGAGGATCCGGGTTTGTGGCCAGCCTCAGCTCTCTCTCTCTCACTCTCTCTCTCTCGCTCTCTCTCTCGCTCTCGCTCTCTCTCACTCTCGCTCTCTCTCTCTCTACTTAGTGAGGCCCTCCACAACTTCGTGAGACCCAGTTTCAAAATAAAGTATAAAAAATAGGGCCGGGGGCATAGCACGGAGGTAGAATGCCCCTGCGTTCAATCCCCGGTACCACAAAAAAAAAAAAAACAATTCACAATTAAAATGCAATATATCATAATACTTTTTCCCATTTGTTTGTTTTCACACATGAGTTTCTTTAGTTTGATCCTGAGTGTGAATTGTGAGAAAAACTGGAAAACTCCAAGGAGTCAGAGGTGCACCAGCCTGTAAGCAGCAACATGGATGAAGGTCTCTCAGGGCAGGTAGAACACATCTGTATTAAGATACCTCAGAACTGTCCATATTACTCATTTCTTTGCTTTATGGAATAATAGGTTGTCTTTTAAATATTTAAGGTAAACTTACATTTAAGATATGCTAAAAAGTTTATATCATAGGAGAACAGAATAGAAGTAACTTGAGACTTGCAAGGGACAGAAGGAAATTCAATAAGAACACCAAAACACAGAGAGGAAGAATTAGCTATTTCTTTTATAGCACAGTATAGTAACTATTGAGTAAAATAATCTAGCACTTATTCCAAAATGTCTAGAAGAGTATGAAATTTCAAATGCATACATAAAAATGATAATTTTTAAAAGATTGTAATGCTTATTACCCTGATTTGATTATTGCACACTGGTATACATGTATCAAATAACTGTATGTACCCCATAGAGATGTACCAATATTATATCTCAATTAAAAACATTTAAACGGAGAGAGAGAGAGATGCTAAACCATGTCTCACCATTGTCATCTAGAAAGAAATTGTTTGAGGACTCAAGAAAACTAGAGCTATAGGGGATAAAAGCAAAAGATACAGAGGTTTAATTAAAGGAAAGATAAGTTCAGAGAAAGGGAGTGGAGTAGAACTGCCTAGGAAATATCATGTGAAAGAAAAATGCAGATAAAGGGAAAAGGAGAATGTGTTTTTGTAGCAGTGGAAGGTGTAACCAAGGATATATACAAAATAAAATGGAAAGCAGATATCAGCGCTTTTGCATTGAGTCCTGTCCAAAAATGCACTGGGATATTTTGACCAAGCCTGTGTTAAAAAAACAAACCACAAGAAAGGGAAGAATAAATAAAATCACTTGTTCTACACTAATAATTCATTTGTGTAGCACTGGCACAAAGCCAGGATATAAATAGGTTACTTAAATGCTGCCAATTAGTCATAAGCCTTACAAAAGTTTTGATGAAATTTGTCGTCAGCTGTTTCATTCCCTAAAGATACAGTTCTGGCACAGGCTTCCATATCTTTTATTGGGAAGTGTTAGCTAATATATTGCAAGTGGCTTGCTGGGCAGAGAAGGAAAAACAACCTTGATTGCTGCCAATATTTGTATAATTATAACTCGATAGTCACTCTTCCCCAACAGTGAGAACATGCATATTTTAAAACTCTTTGCAAGGTCAGGGAAAACAACAGCAACTACAAAAACTTGGTTGTGCTGCAAATTTTAATAATTATAGCTCCTTTTCCATTAGTAAATGACATGAAATTTATAGTTATGTTAAATATCCTGAAAATGTTTGTACCCTACACTCAGGATTTTACTCTTTGAATGTAGCCAGAGAAGTTCTCTATTTAGAAGAAAATTTCTTTGTAAACCTATGCTCGTTTCAACTTTACAACAATAAAAAGATGGAGATGGCCTAAATAAAACTTACAGAAAGTTTAAACTATGCAAACCTGTTAAAAATCACGAAGTAAGAAGAGAACAATAATATTTCTCAGAGGGTCATACAAACAAACTTCAGATAACTTTCAAATCATTCAATCTTAGAATTTCACATAACGTTCTGAAAAATAACCTGAGCATTAGTTTTTCCATTTAACAACTGAGACAACTAGTGCCCTGAGCAATTGAAGAAAATGTCTTTCAGCCAATGGTGGTGAGAAACCACTTATGTCCTAAAAACCCAGGTATCATTGTTTTTGAAATTCACTATTTCATATTGCTGCATATTGTTTATCAGGAATTTGAACATCCTTTATGCTGCCATCGGCTATTAAAAGGAATGAAATAAAATGCCTTCTTTAAAACAAATTATTCTTTTCAAAAAAAACTACTTATCTTTAAAATGAGTTCAATGCCTCATAGATCAGGAATTGTAATAATGCTCCATTTCATTTTAATAAACTTTCCTGATTTAAAATATTCAATGAAATGACAGTTTATCACATACTTTGGTATAATGAAATATCTACAGACTTCTTTAAAACTTGGTGTATACATTTGTTGAAGTCAAATTTCATCTATGCATATTTTTGGAACATATATAATAAGCCACATTATCATATAAGAATTATTGCTTTGTTAACTCAGTAAAGAATATAATATTATGAAATTATAAAAATTACAGTGCTGGCGATGGTAGAGTGCTTGCCTCACATGTGTGAGACACAAAAAATTTATAATCAGATAAGACCAATATTTTGGTCAGATATAGACAGTCCCCTAAAGAGTTCAGGATTGATAGAGTTAAGTCATAAGGGTTTTAATCTTATCATAAATTCATTACAATGGATTTATCTGGGTGGTAACCTAGGTCTGTGGAGTGTGGCTGGAGAAGGTGGAACCGTAGGGATGTGGCCATAAGGAGTGTGTGCTTGTGTTTTTTAATCCTCTAGCTTGCTCTCTTTCTCTGCTCCCAGCCTCTGTGATATGAGGAGCAGAGCCTGTGAGGTTTCAGCCTCTCTGTTTCCAGCTTCCATGACATGAGAGCTGAGCTTTGAGTGATCTCTCTCTCTCCACTTCCTGCCATCATACCCTGAACTTCAGACCCTGGCTTTATATGGACTGAACCGAGAATCTCCAAAAAACTGTGAGCAAATAAATTTTCCTCCCTCTAAATTGTGTGGTCGGGTCTTTTGTATTATAGCAGTGAGAGTGTTGACTGAGATAAAAATGTCGACTGCAACACCCAGGAAAAAAAAGATGGGTTGGGAGAACAGGAAAGAGAGAGAAAAACACTAAAGAGGAGAATTAGAACCTTCACATATAAAGTATGTATAGTACAATATGCCAAGCACATAAAATGCCATTAAAGAATTGTTATTTATATTAGTATCTAAAAAGAAAATATATTTCATAATGATAGTAGCAATAACAGTAATTGGGTGTTTACTATATGCCCTACTAGAATTCTTTTTCTCTCTCTTTTTTTTTTGTGGTACTAGGGATCGAACCCATAAGCATTCTACCTTTGAGCTGCACCCACAGCTCTTTTTCTTTTTTTCTTTTTGAAACAGGGTCTCTCTAGTTTGCTGAGAGTCTCACTGAGTTGCTAAGACTATCCTTGAAACTGCCATCCTCCTATCTCAGCCTCACAAGTACTGGGATAACAGACGTGTGCCACCATGCCTGGCTACATATGAATTCTCTTTCAGCATGATAAAAACCAAATAAGGTGGTTATCCTCATTCTACATATGAGAACATCAAGTATAGAAAGTTTAAGTAATTTATCCAAGGTTATGTAAGTAGGTTTTAAACCCAGGTATTCAAAAAAGGATTCTTGCCCCTCTGTTATGAATTTAGTATGAATGCCTCAGGTTTCACTAAGATGGCTTTCATTTCAATGTAGACAAGTATCTATATTTCAATGAAGGTATGGACAATGAGACAGGTTTGCTTAAAATAGACCATGGCTTGCTTCCCATCCCCACAAAGAGGTTCTCTCTGTGTGTCTTTAATATATTGATTCCATGTGTTTGTCTCCATTCAGTTTCCCATCAGGAATGTACAATTTCTGCAGCTAAAAGTTTTATTTACCAATATCTATGGAAGGAGAAATTAAGAGAAGTATTTGGAGCAAACAAACAAACAAACAAACAAAAAAAAACTGGAAAAAAGGGAGCATCAAGGATACAGCAAAACATATAATACACAAATCAGAGGATGAAAGCCAAAGAAGTAATGTTACAGAGAAAGGAATATCTAATGACCTTTGTAGTTGTTTCTGAGTGTACTATACATGGTCTTCTTTTTCTATTCATAAATAAATTGTCAAATAAAAGAGGAATCAACAATGGCTGTCCCTGCTTTTGGGTAGTGTTTCAGTCAGCATTCTCACTGATATAATCCAAAACACCAGACCACCACAACTTAGAGGAAGGAAAATTTATTTGTTCACAGTTCTGGAGATTTCAAGGGGTCAGTCCATGTTAGGCCAGGTTACATCAGCAGAGCTCAGAGCAGAAAGAGAGAGAGAAGAGCAAAGGGCTCTGCTCTCACATCAAGGTGGATGGAAGCAAGAGAGAGAGCAGGGGAGGGAGTAATCATATATAATCCCTAAGGCCATACCTACAGGGACTCCTCCTCAGCAACCAACCCCATCTCCAACATGGCTGCCTTAGTTCCCTGAGGTCTAGGGGTACATCCTAAATCCAAACCATAACAGTTAGATTCATAAATGATGCTTGTGGAATGTGCCAAGCCAGCCTTATGCTTAGTAGAGACAGAGATCAAGGACACACTGAGCCATGCTGATATCTGGGTTAAACTCAAAAATCAGAGAAACTCTAACTGGGTTTACATATCATTTTTTCTAAAGGAAAAAAAGGAAGAATGTTATTAGATATTTGTTTCATTGTATAAAAATAATTAGTACAAATACAGACCATAAATTTTGGAGATGATAAAAGGATTCTGTGTAACATAGTTCAAAATTGTTTAAAATTGATAAACACTGTCAATTTCTTCACTATTTGAAAGACTTCCTTAGCATACAGGTTGTAATGCTATGCATCCTAATGAATGTATAGATAGTATTAATATTATGCTGAATTGTATAAAGGAAAGTTTAAAAATATATAAATAGAGTAATGTGTTGAATTTAAAATTTCAACTTATGGTATATTGCTAATTTGTGGATGCCTTATTTAAAAACAGATTTACATACTTGAGAGGTTGAGACATGAGGATCACAGGTTCAAGGACAACCTCAGTAACACAGTAAGACCCTGTTTCAAAACTAAAAATAAAATAGTTTGGGATATAGCTCAGAAGTGTAATGCCCCTGGGTTCAATACCCAGTACCACACACACACACAAATATATATATATATACATACATATATACATACATATAGATTTAGTTATAATAATAACAGAAAAATTAACACATTACAGAAATTTTAAATATACACTGGTTCTTTGAATTATGGCAATCTGAAAATGTTCATAATACAATGTGAGCCTAGATACTCTTGTATTTTTAGTGTTATTTTTAATTAGAAATATTTTGCTTACACAAATAGTAGCATCTGAAAATAAATGTTTTTCTTTCTTCATTTCCTGCTTTTCCGCATCTTTCTACCATGTTTAAATCTCCCCTGTTCTAGAAAAAAAGACATCCTAATCTCTTTAATATATATCTATTTTCCAGATACATTTCTCTCCCTTCTGCTTGCCTCCCTAATTAAAAACATGACTTAGGAGATGTCTGTACCAACCCTCAGAGTTTTATCAGTTGGCACACCCCTTCTCACACTTTAAAATGGCTTTGCACTAAGGCAACCATTAACTCATATGTCTAAATATCATAAGCATTCTTTTTCCTCATTTATCTCCATTTCCTCTAGTAGATTTTGCCCATCTGAATCTTCTCTTTTTGCAAACTACCCCTCTTTGGCCCAGCCCTCTTGCTTTTCCTGCTATTTTTCAGGGAGTGCATTCTCAGTCTTTACTCTTTCTAAATAGTTATTTAATGCCAAGTTTTCTCACAGCTGAATCTCTGAGTTCTGTCACTTTTGTCATCTCTAGCCTCCTTAGGTGATGTCATCTCCCCAGTTGGCTCCATTTTAAACCTCCAGCCCAGATGTTTCCTGACTCATGTATGTAATTCTACACTCCACACCCCTTTGTGGATGTCTAAAAGGTACCTCAAAGTCAACAGTTCAAGAACCAACCCTATAGCAATCCAGCCAAACATGATATTCCCTTATTATTTCTTATCTTAAGAAATGAACCAACACCAATGGTCTTGTACAGATCCAGTGGGACTAATTTGAAACAGCTCTTTTATAGTCAATACCCATGTGGTAATACTCCCAGGGTCTGATCAAATTATGTTCTCTATAACATTATGAACTTTCTAGATCTCTCTTACTACTCTCATCCTTGGTGTTTTGCTCAGCATTCTTACAGCTATAATCTAAAAGACTGACCACTTTTTTAGAGGTCAATTTCCACTAACTTAGAGGAAAGAAGATTTATTTTCTTATGGTTTCTGGTTCAATCCATGTGAGGCTGAGGACTGCAGATTTCAGGGCATGGTGGTGGGAGGAGGAGAGAGGGAGAGAACATGGGCTGTGCTCCTCACATCAGAGAGGCCAGAAGCAAGAGAGAGAGCAGGGGGAAGAGGACCCATATATAATCCCAAAGGCAACACCCCCAGGGTACCCACTTTCTCCAACCACACCTTATTGGCCTGGGTCACCACATGGATTACAACTCATGACTAAATTACATCCACTCCAAACACCAATTTATGAGCTCTTCAAGGGGCCATTCTGTATCTAACTATAACATTCTGCCCCTGGCCTCCGAGGAGCTCATGCCCATTCAGAATGCAAAATGCATTTAGTTCATTTCCAAGAGTTCCCACAGCCTTAACAGTTCCAGCATCACTGAAAAGCCCCAACATTCAAAGTCTCCTCTGAGACTTAAGGTGAACTCTTGTGAGCCCCTGTAAAAGGAAATAAAGATCAAAATAAAAAACAAGTTACATGCATCCAATATACAATGGCAAAGAGTAAACATTTGCATTCCCAAAGGAAGGAATAGGGTCATAGAGAGAGGAAATGGGACCAAAACAGTAACAAAATCCGGCAAGGCAAGTATTTAATGCTACGGCTCCATTTCTGCCATTCAGGGCACATGGTAGTAAGAAGCGATCTCCAAGTGACCTTGACAGTCCTACCCCTGTGGCCTAGCTGATTGCAATGGACAGTGTACTGGCTCTGTGGCTCAAAGCTAGCAGCCTTTCCTTGCAGCCATTCCAGGTTTCTGGTGTTTCTAAATCTTGGGGGTCTTTCTTGCAACCTTGGCTTCAACCTCACAACTCCACAAATTGCCACATTTGGACCTGCTTGTAGGGATTATGACCCTGCTACATATTTCCTGGTTTCTCAGGCCTTCCTTTGAAATCTGGGGTGGGAGCCTCCATGACCCCCTTCTTATAGAAAAGCCAGTATTCTGTAGGCTCTGAGATGGACTGCCAACAGAAAAGGGAGCCATACCTTCTTCAATCATTGCTCCTTGGCTCGCCTCCATCTTAACCACAGCAGCGCGCATCCCCATCGTGGCAGAGCCCTGCCTCCATCTTGACCAAGGCAGAGCCAGTCCCCCCTCCAGCAAGGCCACATTCCTTTCTTTGTTCCTAATCCAAGCATTCAACTCCCTTCAGCCATCTTACTTTCTTTCACGGCACCATGTATCTGGACCTCAGCTTTATACATGTCTTTCCAGACAAACTGCAAATCTATAAAGCCTCTCTGTTTTACTTTTCACTCCCAAAATTCAATGTACAATTCCCTGAACATGGACACCAATATCCATAATGCAGTTTGGATATTTTGCTGTTTTGATATTTCCTCCACCAGTTTATTCAGCCCATCACCCTTTTTTTTTTTTTTGGCATAACTGGGGATTGAACCCAGGGGCATTCTACATCTGAGCTACACCCCCAGCCCTATTTTTATTCTTTATTTTGAAACAAGGTCTCACTAAGTTGCAGAGGGCCTCACTAAGTAGCTGAGGCTGGCTGCAAATCATCTTTAAATTCAGCCTCACACAAGTTTTCCAGACACAGGTAAAATGTGAATAAGTTCTTTGCCAAAGTGTAACACGAGTTTGCTCTACTCCATTTCCCTATGGAATCCTCTTTGCCCTCCAAAATCTCCTGAGCACAATCTCTACTGTTCGCCTTTCTAGTCACATTCTGCCCCTTCCAATTTCCTCTCAAAAACCAGTTCTAAAGAGTCACAATCCACATGATCAAACAGATATAGCAGCAACCCCTCTTCCCTGGTACCAAATCCTGTTCTGGCCAACATTCTTATAGCTATAATCTAAAAGAATGACAATATAACTTAGAGGAAAGATTTATTTTCTTATGTTTTCTGGTTCAGTCCATGTGAGGCCAGGGACCACAGATCTCAGCATGGCAGTGGGAGGAGGAGAGAGGTAGAGCACATGGGCTGTGCTCCACACATCATAGAGGACAGGAGCATGGGGTGGAAGAACCATATATTATTCCAAGGCTGCAACCCCCCAGGGATCCACCTTCTCCAGCTATACCCTACTGGCTTGCATCACCCTGTAGATAAATCCATTGTAATGGGTTTATCCAGTGCTGGAATTTAACCCTCATGACTCTATTACATCAACTCCAAACAGCAATTAATGAGCTCTTCAAAGGGCCATTCTATACCTAAGTATAACTTAGGTATAGGCTTACCACAGTTGTTTCTTATCTAGGCTACTACAAGGGTCTCCTAGTTGGTTCTTCTCCTAGTTGGTTCTTTCTTCTTACTCACCTTCAATATGTCTAGCAAACATCACCAAGAATAACATTATTATAACAGTTTTGTCTCTATAAACTATCTAAAATACTCCAATGGCAAATAAATAAATAATAGTTTTTGTTAAAGTTATGTATGTGTGTGTGTGTAAATTAAATAAATGGCCCAGTAAAGTTAAAGAAAAGAATCAGTGGTTTCTTCTAGCTCTTTTTGTTTTTAATTGGTGCATTGTAATCATACATCTTGATGGGTTTCAGGGTGGTAGAATGCTTAATATGGCCTATACAACCTTTCATATGCTATTCTTACCTCTGACTCCAGCCACCCTGGACATCCTACATTAATTTGCTCTTCAGCTATCTAGCTTTCATGTGCAGTGGTCACACCATGCCCTCTCCTCTCACCAATATCAGGATCCTTGCACACATTGGTTCTTCTACATGGAATGAGCAATTAAAACCCAAGAGTTAAATTATATGCATTTTCTGGGTTAACACAGACTTGTGAGTTCTGAATGAATTACTGCTTGTAATTTTTTTCTTTAATTTCTAGTCTTTGTATATGTGTAAGCATTAAAAATATATATACCAATGATAAAACATATTAAAACTGTATTCTAAGTAAAATCAGTGACTTTATGTTAGGGGCTTCATGTGAGATGCATTTTGGTAGCCAAGTTTTTACCCATGATAAGAACAAGTAACCTGACAGTGACACCCCATTATCCCAAATAGGCACTAGGCTCCCTCTGAACATTTTGAAACTTGATGCTATGTGCATTCAGATTTATTTACATCACTGTGGCTTCTGCATTAATGGTCTAAGTGATGCTGTATACTTAGGTGATTGGATAGTTACTTTCTTAGCCAGATGGAGTGACACTGTGTCGGGAATGAACTGATTTTTACCAAAGTCTCCAATGTAACAGTTAAAAGCCTCACGGAATTTTAGGAAAATGTTCACTTATTAGCATTGAAGACTGTAATGTGTTCTAAGGACAAATATGCCCTACATCTGATTTACATGTTGACAATAACCACGGCCAGTAATTCACTTCCTTTGTTTTTGCTTCCTTTCCAATTTAAATGTACCTTTAGGTTATATCAAGAAATTGGAAAAAACGAATTTAATATCAAAGTGACTATTCTGTGTATTATAAAAAGAGAGAACATTTAGATCATATTAGGAAAAAAACACAATAATTCCTCAAATCATCCATGATTTTATAAAACCCATAATGGTTTAGCTAATATGAAATTACTACTTTGTCTTTTTTTCAATAAAAATTGGACATGTTCCCTTTTATTCCTCATTTAAATTGTACTACTTAGTCTTTCTAATTTATTTTATTATTAACTTATACTTTTTATTATAGAAAAGGTAAATCTTTGCATCTGATCTTTCTAACTTTAGTTGTATAATAGACATTTTTTAAATCACCATTGAAGAATCTTTCTCATAATCTTCTCATCTCCATTTTAATGTCTCTGTTAAATTTTTCATCTCTCTCTGTCAGCTCTGCTATATCTCCACTCTCTCATCTCCTCTTTTTAAACATTTTTCTCTTTCTCTCTTTCTTATAGTTTGATTTTATATTCAGATTTTATGGTACCTTCATATTTTTTAATACTATAAGCATTTAGTTTCACTTGAAGCACCACAATTCACCAGTGGTATAGGTCTTCAAATGTACCATAACACTTGAATACAGCGTACTAATATATACCCTCCTTAAACAGACTAGTGGATTATTTAAATTACAATTAATTTCATACCCTTTAAAATGAAGCTTCCAGCCACAAACTGGTGCTAGGAAACTAACATATGTGGCTTTCCCTCTCATTCAAAGCAGAAGGAAACCCTACTAATTTTAAATGGCTAAATAAAGTCTAAATTAATAATTAGAGACACTGTAAGGGTAGAGGTACACTAAATGACTGCTGGGAAATAAGTAGGAATAAATATTTGTGGCAGACACATGTTGTTGCCCACCTAATATATATTCTCCCATTCTTCCTTACTAAGAATGGCTTGGGGTAGCAATAGTTGCTGAGTCTGGCCTCGAACCTGTGATCCTCCTGTCTCAGCCTCCCAAGTACTGAGATTACAGTCGTGCGCCACCACACCTGGCTGAAAAGAAGCCACTTCTACCACCTAGAAATAACCATTGTTCTCTGCTTAGAATATACATCCTTTCTGGCTCACTACTATATATTTCTCTATAATGTAACATCATGTTTTAAGATACCAATAATTATTTCATGATGGAAAATACTTCTTTATATTAATATATGTCATGAGGGTTAGTAAACTATTTTATTTTTAGAATTTGTGGCAGTTTATGGTCCTTCCCTGTGGTAAATATTACTATGATTGAGTCCATAAATGTTTCCTGGATATAAATTCCAAGTGGACTGAGCATCTTTGTAAGCATCTTTTTTATTTATTCCTAAGATGAACTCTAAACTTTTCATTTGCACTTTTCTCTGTAAAGTGGATGCTTATTTCCTCCAACTTCTCATTACAACTGTCTAAATATTTTTTAAGATAAAAATTTTCAATCTTATGAATGAAATAGAAATTTTATTTTGCACAGTATTTAAAATTATTTTTAAAAGGTTTTCCTCCAGCCACCTTCCACTCGATGAATTATCTTATGATACTCATGTGTATATGCATAAATTTGTCTACGTATTTCTTTTTTAGTTAAATTTGGGATACTGTAATAATATTATATCTATAATGACCATAGTAGAAATTTACTTTTTAATCACAAATGTCTTTGTTTACAACTTTATTGATGCACAGGGCTTAGGGTTATGGTATGCAAAGAACTATATTTAATGTACTGTATACAGTTTTATTTGTTTGGGTACTTGCACATACTTGTGATACCATTACCATAATCATAATAATAAGTATACACATCACCCCCAAATTTTTCTTGTGTCTCTTTGCTTTTGTGTGTGTTAAGAATACCTATCATAAGATCTGCCCTGTTAAACTTTTCAGTGCACAATATAGTATTCAGTACTTTATATAGCAGAACTTGTTACAGCTTATTCTAAACACCAAATATGTAGGCAACAAAGGCAAAATAGAACAGAGCAGGGATTCTCAACCTCAGCACTACTGTCTCTTGGATTAGACTACTCTATAAAGTGGGGACTTTTCTGTTTTTTTGTGGGATGTTTAGCATCATATCCAACCTCTACCCAGTGGATACAAGTAGCTCACACTCCAGGATGACAACAAAAAATGTCCTTGGTACTGTCAAGTGTTCCCTAGGGAACATAATCCTTCCCCATTGAGAACCAGTGGGATATAGGAGATGTTTGTAAGCCCATTGGTAGCAGTGCTTGCCATTGTTTAGATTGCCAAAGCTCAGCCACAGAGCCACATCCACAGAAGGGAGTCTGAGAAAAACAAAGCTCAATGTGAGTCGATGGAGTAAAGCAAATGTGTTTGGTCAACAACATGAAGTCTCAGTGACTATTATACTATGTGTTTACTTTTCAAAATTCTTTTTCTGTTTTCATGTTGGCCTTTCTTTGGGAAAACAAACACATCCTCTGCTTTGTTTCAGTTTTTTGTCATAATCATTGCCTCTTCCTCCCTATAGGCTCTACCTAGCATGCTTCTCCTACATTATACTACCTTCTCTGAACATGTTTATATGCATAGTTAGATCTACGTCTTCCTCTCCCAACAAGTGAACGTAGTTAACCGATTATAGTTAATGTTTATTTAATTTTATGCTATTAAAAATCTGGTCATTTCTCTGCATATTACCATAGCCACAGGTTGTCTCTAGCCAATCCATCATCTGTTGGATGTCAGACTAATAAATTGGGGATTACTGAATCAGTGTCCAGATTTAACTGGTAAAGTTTCTGAATTTTACCATATTCCTTCAATATCTTATTAAAACACATTTGTTTTATATTTCTTAAGCCTATAAATGAAGTCTAAATTTATTTCCCAATCATCAAGGTGTTCCAAAACCTTGCATCATAGTTTAGCCCTAATCCTATTGCTAAGCATGTCCTAAAATACTTCCTTACTTGTAACTTCTTTCCTGCATAACTGTAACATTTATTTTTCTGACTCTTGGTGTAGTTACTTTCCCTCTTGGGTATTTAATGTTTAATACACTCCTTGTACCAAAAGCCAATTATCAATACTCCAGCTCTCATTGTGCTACCTCCAGTCCTTCTGAAATCATAAGTGTATTAAGAGTGCATTTTATGCAACACATAATTTAATTTTATACTGTCAGTTGGATGATTACTTTTTAAGAACATTCCATAGAG
This sequence comes from Glis glis, assembly GCA_004027185.1. NCBI lineage: Eukaryota > Metazoa > Chordata > Mammalia > Rodentia > Gliridae > Glis > Glis glis. Next base: position 36,241 of record PVJS01007812.1, on the reverse strand, counting down.
TTTGTATTAAAACAAACTTGATTGTTTTTAAACAAACACAATTATATTGTTCCCAAATGCCTATTATAATTTTAAGTAGAATAACAACTTTTGGCAACACAAAGGTTCTTTCTGGAATACTTAATGAATATAAATTATTTGCACTTAATTCTTTCTTGTTGGTTGGTGAAAGAATGTGGCCTTAAAAAGCTTGCCCTTGGTTGATATATTTCCTGTATTAGTGTTTACATGATTAATTTTAACTGTGTATCTTTGTATTTCTTCATTTTGTAATGCCATGTTCTATATGCAAGAGAAATCTAAACACAGATTTCATATCAATGGACTTTTAATAAAATTGATTTTACTGTAAATAATAGGCCTGACAGAATATTTGTCTATTTCTAACTATAAGAAAATGTTCCTACATTCTTATCTCCTCACACCATAGATCATATGTACTCACTAACAGTGCCTTTAGAAATAATGTATGTGAGTATGACCTCAGTCTTCAGAGTTCTTGCATCGTCCTTCTATCAATGAACGTGGGCATATGCTTATAATGATACTTTTGAAATTTAATGATAAAAAGGAAAAACAGACACTGCATACTAACACACCAGTGAAAGTAATAACAAAAAAAAAATGTCAACTGTGGTGCAGAGACCTCTAAAAATGCACTTAACTGAGCACAGTGCTTTTTTAAATATAAGATTTTTGGTGGGGGTACTGGAGATTAAACACAGAGCTTTACCACTGAGTTACATCCAGAACTCTTTTTATTAGTTTAATTATTGTACTTTGAGATAAGGTCTTGTTAAGTTGCCCAGACTGGTCTTGAACTTGGGATTCTCCTGCCTCAGCTTCCGGTGTAACTAGAATTGCATTTGTGTACTACTGAACCCAGCTACAGTATATGATCTTTTATACCAGAATCTTATGCAATGCCAGGTCTGTGAGAAGACATCAAGATAGCAGAAGGCAATTTTGAGAAGTCTTCTACTTGTAGAGACAGTAAAAAATTAGAGACCAAATCTGTGTGATTCTGGGATCACAGAGAGGCTAATATCTGTGGACTATTAGAAGCTTATTTCCTTGTAATCGGTTAAGAGCAATGCTAAAGTTCTGTTGGGCTGGGGATGCTACTCAGTGTCCTGTACCTGCCTAGCATGTATGAAGTCCTGGGTTTGATAATCAACATTACAAATATAGAAATAAATAAGTAAATAAGGTTCAAGCAGGACATTCAATGTATGTTTATATATATTTACTTGTCATAACACATAGATATTTTTGTATGTTCATATGCTTTTGGGACATCGAGACTATATACTTTTAATTTTTCTTAATTCAACACTTTGCAACTTTTTTTTTTGTAGTTCTGGAAATTGAACTCAGGGGCATTCTACCTCTGAGCTATACTCCCAGCCCTTTTTTATTTTTTGTTTTGAAACAGGGTCTCGCTAGGTGGCCAAGAGTTTTGCTACATTGCTGAGGCTGTCCTCGAACCTGTGATCCTCTTGGCTCAGCCTCCCAGGTACTGAAATTATAGGTGTGCGCTACCACACCTGGCATATTTTGTAATTTATTATCATAATAGTATGGTCAGATATATTAAAAGACACACAGAGCAGAATAATAATACATCAAAACCTCTGAATAAACTAATTTAACAATATCACAATTTTCATAAATTGTCTTACACCAAATTGAGTTGGTAATTATTCCCAACAAAGAGACATGCTCTTAAAATAGGTTGCTCATTAGTACTATGTTGGCTTCATTGTTGTAACCCCAGGTATGCAATTTTTATAATATGAAATAAATAAGGTAGTGTGATATTGCCAATAAGTATTATTGAGGCAAACCTCACTGGAAAATTAAATTGCTATAAACATGCTTTTTTATTGTCAGAAAATCATTAGATTACAACCATAAATACCCTATCTTGAATGCTCATGGTGTATGATGTCTTTTCTTCAGAGACCTTAAAATAATTCTAATTTCCTACTTATGGAAGGACATGTTGATTATGAGACCCACTGGACTTTGTGCACAGGCTTTATAAATTTGTGTCACATTGTGTCCCCAAGCAGTGTCTCACTCACACTTGTCTCTCAGACTATTGTTACAAATAAAGAACGTCCCATTTGATGACAATTGGGGTCAGTACGTGCTATTTAGACACTAAACTTTCAACCCTGGAATGGGATTCGACTTCATTGGCAAGCACTTTTCCATGTAGTAGGAATGCAAAGAAGAGCCGGGCCTGGTGGTGCACACCTGCAATCCCAGTTCTTGGGAGGCAGAGACAGGAGGATTGCAGTCTGAGGCCAGCCTCAGCAATGTAGTGAGACTCTCAGCAACCTAGAGAGATTCTGCTTCAAAAATAAAAATATAAAAAGGACTTAGAGTATAGCTCAGAGGTAGAATACCCCGGGTTCAATCTGTAGTATCACCAAGCAAAAACAAAAACAACAAAATAAATAAATGAATAAATAAATAAATAAATAACAGTGTTGAAAAATTAAGGCCCCTTTTATACCCTAAATGGAAAGCAAGCCACATCCACATCCACAGTGTGGTAATTGCTGTAACAGATTGTGCATATATATAGTACTGGTGACTGAACCCAGGGGCATTATACCACTGAACTACATCCCCATGTCTTTTTATTTTATTTTGAGACATGGTCTCACTAAATTGTCCAGGCTGGTCTTGAACTTGCAGTCATCCTGCCTCAGCCTCCCAAGTACTAGAATTATAGGCATGCACCACCACACCCAACAATAATATATTTTTCTTTGAAAAAATGGAAAATAAGAGTGCATGACTTATTTCAGGGGAAAAAGCAACTAAATATGACTACTAGTTGACTGTATATTTTATTTAAATTTAACTATATATAATAACAGGAGATTACACTCAACTGCAGTAATGCTATGTGTAGCTATATGATCTATCACCTATCACACATCCTGATATACGTCACACAATCAATGGATCTTAGATCCCTCCCCCTTTATAATTTTGAAGTGTCTTGGGGTTCTGATTAAAAATAGAAATTGTGACCAAAAAATGTGCAAATGGTAGTTGAATGCTACTGGCTGATGCAAACACAAAAACAGAAATTAAATTGGGTGACAGATACATACTGACTAGTGCCTTGATTTTATTGATACTAATGATCCTGTTCCCCACCATAAATAGCTAAGCCGAAAGTTCAGACTCTGTCTCAAGTTGGTTATTTTATTCCATTCAAGCTGCTATAAGACAATACTTTATACTAGGTATGTTAGCAACAACAGAATTTTTCTTACATGATTCTAAAATCTGGGAAATCTAAGTTCCAGGTGCCAACGGATCCACTCTTGGGTGAGATCTCACTCCACAGAGAGGACCCCTTCTATGTGTTCTGGGATGAAAAGGGACACACCAACTCCTTCTTTTACAGGGGTACTAATCCCATTTGTTGGGGAGAGGCCCTCATGATCGAATTACTTCTTAAATTTATCACATTGAAGATCAAATTTCAACATGACTTGGGAGGGGGACAAAAAAGTTCAGACCATCACATGAGGCTAATGAGGGTTAGGGAAGCCTTCAAGGTTGTTACATTGATGAGAAAAAAGAGAACAATGTAAAGAGGCCCTAATAGCAGCAGAAGCCGTCACTCCCAAAGGCTGGGATAACTCCCCTTCATTCCTGCAAACCCTCTCTGTGTCACTGTCTTTGTCAGTTTGAACTGTTTAACAGAATTCCATAGATGGGGCGCCTTAGACAACAGAAATGTCTCACAATTCTGGAGGCTGGGAAGTCTAGGCCAGAGACCTGCAAGATCATGTTCTGATGAGGGTTCTCTTTCTGTTAATGTCCTCACGTGGCATTCTTGGACATAGAGAGAAAGAGTGAGCTCTGGTAGTCTTTCTCTTTTAATAGGTACAGACATTAATCCCATCATGAGGTCCCGAAACTCATAACTTCATCTAAACCCAAATATTTCCCAAATGCCCTACCTCCTAATGCCATTTTTATGGGGGATTAGTGCTTCAATATAAGAGTCTTGGGGAGCACAAATATGTAATGCAAAACTTTGCTTTTCAATTAGCCATAGCTACAAGACATTATTGTTTAATCCTAAAATAATGTTCATTGATTGATGGACCTTGTTTAGAAAACCCTCAACAAATCAATGTTCATTGTACAAAATTTTAAATGAATTTCTTAGGTGCTAAACTCTTAATGTTCTCACAAGTAAGATATATGCATACAAATTTTCTTTGCAGAGCTCGTAGTAATGAAATATAATTGAATAGCTTAATGAAATTTGTTTTTGCTATTATATAAAGCAAGAAATAATAAACTTAATCATTTTATAAAACTAAGGATAAAATTTTCCAGGACTACAAGTGCTGTTTTTAAATATTAAAAATAAACCCACCCTCTTCTCTCCTCTACTCTATAGATCATATGTACCTATAATTCATAAAGAATGAAATTATGATATATGAAGAGAAAATTGGTTCTGTCCCCTGAGAGCCTGTGTTCATTTTAGGTGTTGCTGAAAGAATGGATAAAAATTAGACCAAAATCTAATTTGCAGTTACCTTGGAAATCTCTATTTCATTTCTTTGTAATAGGAGGAAATACAAAAGTAATAGTCGAAAGTGTTTTTCCTCCCTGTGTTTAAACTTACTTAGATCTAGATATCTTCAAATGAAAAAGAAAACAAAACAACATGACACAAAAAATATGCCAAGAATTCACCTGTATGTTTTCAATACTTAGGAATTCCAAAGGAAAAGAGCTAATTCTTTTTTCTTAATATGATTCATCAACTAGGAAAATTGTCTTTACCTCTTTTTTGATCTTTTCTCACTTACATATGCATAAGCATGCATTTTAGAGATCTGTGTCCTTAAATGTAACTACATTAAGTGAATGTTTTACTTTATATTACAGTCATTTTCCATTAAATTAATAAATCAATACATCTCCATTAAACTTCCAGTTTAATGGAGTCTATTTGAGGTTATCCATAGGACAATCAGATAAGGCATATTTGCATTAATCACCAGCTATGTATTGCAATTAAAATGCACAACACAGGAGCAGGAATGGAAGCTCAGTAGTAGAGGCAGAGCATTTGTCTAATATGTGCAAAGTCCTGTTTGATTCCTCAACACCACACACAGAAAAAAACTGCATAAAAACCATAACTACGGTGCTTTAAAACACATTCAGTAATTAATTTTCTAAACGAATACAATAGTGTCACCATTCTTATTATTACTCTCAAGTATGATGTTAGGAAAGTTGAAGGAAATAGGTTTATTGGGGAAGAAAATTGGAAAGTAGGACTCACTATTACTGTGTATGTACATTCCACCATGATAAAATCTCACATTGTAAAAAGACTTAGAAATTTCACACAGAACAAAGAAATTTCCTTTCTTTTTTCTTCTAAAAGAGAATGCAGTTTGGAGAAATTTAATGCTCTTTCACTACATATTTATAACTGCACACATTATTTCAAACTTGGACTTGTCTTTTAGAAGACTCTCAATTAAAGAAAAATAAAAGCCTTGTGACTGGGACATAATTTCTTATGCAGATTATCTACCACAATAAGTTTCTGCCAATATATTAATTGCATTTCTGTATTCATAGTAATTGTGCTGCTTTTGCCACAGGGAGATCTCCTGGACATGTTATTTGAATACTAAAAATATTGCCCATAGAATAGATCATTTCATTTAAATTTGTTATATTGATAATTATAACAACTTAAAATCATGTAGATTTATGAATAATAAACTTGTTCCCCTCTACTCCTTCATTATTACAGATAGGAATATATCATCCAAATGCTAACTATCTGGAAAACACTGCATAAAGATGTTAATGCAGGTAAAATTAAAAAAGACCTATTCACCTAACATAAAAATTAAAATAAATAAGGAGATATTCCTGATGATTAAACTGTGTGCATTTAAAATGAAGTCACATTTATCCACATCTTCTTGGTAAGTAAAACAATGAAACACCAGAAGACATGCTTGCTTAGCTTCTGAGCATCCTGGCTCATTTATTTTACATGATACTATTTGTTATAGTTAGATATAAAAATGTCCCCTAAAGAGCTCATTTATTAATGGTTGGAGCTGATGTAATTGAGTCATGAGGATTGTAATCCCATTACAATGGATTGGTGGCCTAGGCCGATAGGGCGTGACTGGTGTGGGAGGATCCCTGGTGGTGTGGTCTTGGAGATACTATATGGTTCCTCCTCCCACTGCTCTCTTGCTTCTGACCTCCATGAGGTGAGGAGCACAGCCCATGTGCTCTCCCTTTCTCTGCCTCCCACGGCCATGCTCTGAGATCCACAGTCCCCGGCCTCACATGGACTGACCCTGAAGCCATAGGAAAATAAATCTTCTTTCCTCTAAATTACATGGTCAGGTCTTTAGATAATGGCTGTGAGAATGCAGGCCAGAACACTATTCAACACTGAACCAGAAGACAAGCTCCTTCAGGAACCAATAATAAATAGAGAACAAAAATGTTCTAGGATAAATTCTATCCAGGAAATACGTAAACAATACCAGGGTATTCACTCAACCTACAGGGGCTGAGGAGGGCAATGCAGACTGCAGGGACTACTGGCTTTCATTCAGGATTTAGATAGACTTGCATGTGCCTGATAAATTCACTAACTGTATGACCTTGATAAACAATATTTTTCTATATTTTTTGCTGTAAAACAGAGCCAGTATTACTATGTATCTCACATGGTTGTTGTGAAAAATTAATGTATGAAATACATGAACATCACTTGGTGTTATGGTTAGATATAGAATGAATGTCCCCTGAAGAGCTCATGTATTAATGTTCAGTTGATGTAATTAAGTCTTGTGGGTTGTAATCTCATCAGTAGATAAATCCATTGTGATAGATTTGCTGGGTGGTAACCTAGGCTGGTGGGGTGTGGTTGGAGAAGGTAGGTACCTGGGGGTGTGGCCTTAGGGACTGTGCTTTTGTCTTTGAATCCCCCTTTTTATTTGTTCTGTCTTATTTCTACCTTCCAGGATGTGAGAGCAGAGCCCATGCTCTCTCCCTCTCTCTGCTTCCTGCCACCATGCCCTGATCTCTGAAGACCCAGCCTGACATACACTGAACTCCCAAATCTCCAAAAACTGTAAACAAATAAATCTTCCTTCCTCTAAGTTGTGTGGTCAGTTGTTTTGGATTACAACAGTGAAAATATTGACTGAGGAACTCCACATCCTGCCTCCAGGAGTATGAAAGAAATTGATGCTATTGTTATGGATGTAATTGTTGTTGAGTATTACCTTCCATATTATTACCAAATATTATTATTAATACATTCTGTCTTCTCTTTTGATTTTATAAAAGTAACAGGTAGCAGCCAGTTCACATATTATTATTCCATGTAAAAGGGGAAGAAATTTGCTCAGAGCACCTTGAAAGACTTGCTAAAAAAAACAAGTTGAAAAAGGCAGGGTCTAGAATGCAAGCCAATTGTTTCGCACTATGTTTCCTGCTCTTTCAACAATCGTATCTGAAGGATGCGAGAGCAAAAGCCCTTGACTTTAAAATGTGTGGATTACCATGTTGGCTACCTCAGCAGTTCCTACCAAACATGCTGTGGGGAGTCACTTGGAGCCCTGTGGAGTTCTGTAATATATACGTCTCGTTCCTCATCTATGTTTTTACACACAGTATCTCTCCTTCCTGTTGATTTTTGGAATTGACTCATCACTGATGATTTTCCTCTGTCGTCCTAAAAAGTTTCATCTCAAGAGTTCATCATTATGTATGTAGTAAACACCAGCTGTATTCATATCCTGATCCACAAGTATTATAATACTCTGATATTTAGAAAGCATGACTACTTTACATTTTTAGGGATTTTTGAAAGTGTATTTTAAATTTCTGAAGTTGACATTTTGGTGCACAAGTGTAAATAGAAGCTATGAGCTCTATGGAAGACTTCTGTGAAATCTACTAATTTTAATTAATTCTCTCTAGTTACTTTCCTCAAATTATTATTATTATTATTATTATTATTGTTAACTTTTTTATTATTTGGTACTTGGGATTGAACCCAGGGGTGTTCTACCTCCAAGCTACACCCCCAGTCCTTTTTATTTTGAAACAAGTTCTCTCTACGTTGCTGAGGATCTCACAAAGTTGATGAGGCCAACCTCAAACCTGCAATCCTCCTGTGTTAGCCTCCCAAGTTTTCAAATCTACAATTCTCCTGTCTTAGCCTCCCAAGTACTGGGATTACAGATATGCACTATCATGCCAACCCTTAAATTATATCTAAATCGGGCGTGGTGGCGCACACTTGTAATCCCAGTACTTGGGAGGCTGAGACCGGAGGATCCGGGTTCTCAGCCAGCCTCAGCTACTTAGTGAGGCCCTCCACAACTTAGTGAGACCCTATTTCAAAATAAAGAATAAAAAATAAGCTGGAGGTGGTGGCGCATGCTTGTAATCCCAGTACTTGGGAGGCTGAGACCAGAGGATCTGGGTTCACAACCAGCCTCAGCTACTCAGTGAGGCCCTCCGCAACTTTATGAGACCCGGTTTCAAAATAAAGTATAAAAAATAGGGCCGGGGGTGTGGCTCGGAGGTAGAACGCCCCTGGGTTCAATCCCCGGTACCACACAAAAAAAGAATAAAAAATAGGGCTGGGGGTATAGCTCGGAGGTAGAATGCCCCTGGGTTCAATCCCCAGTACCGCAAAAAAAAATATATATATCTAAGCAGACAATCATTGAAGTTATAATTTAAAAGACAGATTGCCATGGAATTATATATTTTTGTACTACTCCAGTATATAATCGCAGATAACTGGTTAAGCAAAATGGTTAAGCCCTTGTGTATCAACTTATGAGACACAACTACACATACATATATATATACATATATATATATATGTGTGTGTGTGTATATATATATACACACACACACACACACATACATGTGTGGATTACCATTTATAATAATACACAAAATGCCTATAGATACTTTTTCTTATCACACAATGACATATTTTAAAAATGGGAGTGAAGCAGTAAAGTTCCTTTTTAATTGTGCCTCATTATCTTCTCACCTAAGAAAAACTTAATAGCACAAAAGCATTCTGATAAATTGCATGCCTGACTCACACTTTCTCAGGTAATTTGTGGAAATCATTATGCTGTGTTCTGGGTGGAACTGGGGCTTCGAGGTCATGATCTGTCACACTGCTACTGTTGTAATGAATTTATAGAATCATTTTTCAGCAATGACACATGTTCAGCTATAAAGTGGGCAATTTGTAGATGCTGCGGGTTCAAGACTGATTTCTAAAGTTGAAGTTATCTAAATGATTCTGTGCACTTTCTCCTTTCCAAAGATACTTGTAAGTAAAGGCACATCAGAAGCTTATCTCAAAGTGTTACTAAATATAAACATTGTGATTACTTAAACTTTTGAGAAAACTAATCAGTTCTTGTATTGTTTCAGATCTGATCCGTTAGGTAGAATTAAGAGGTTGTTTTGTTTTTAAAATGAATTTTGTGCGGATTCTATCTGAATGCATATTTCATCATAGAACGAGGGCAGAACTTACATATAACAGTTTTCTTTCATTTTGATTTCTGTATCTGACGGAATGACAAGACATCCATCAAGCAGTAAAATGGGAAAAAAATCTCTAAGTATATACATTCGTAGACACATAAATCAAACCACCAACTCTACAGTGTTAAGAAAATAAGAATCTCTTGACTCAGTAATGGAATCACCTTGAATTTCTTCAATCGATAGTTCACTGAACCTGAAGAACAATTTTCCAGCACTGGCACATACATAATCTGGCTTATGCAGTGTGCTAGAAGTTGCTCGGTAGGAGTACTGAGCCCAGCTCCTAAACTAAAGATGCCTTTGCAGTGTGAACTGCTTAAACACAGGCTACCTTCAAACATCAATATTTCAGATTTCTCGTGACCACATCAATAGTTATGGACATTGCCTCGGTACTTAACAATTTGGGAATAAATTAATAGTTTGGGTTAAAGCTAAAGAAAGCTTTTAAATAAATCTCCATTGCACTAAAAAGTTAAGCAAATTTCACTCATATATGTATGCTTTTCACATCACGCTCAAAGGTAGAGAAAACTCAGCAAGCACTAGAAAGGTCCTGAGTATATCTCGCACACAGTAGAGATTCTATCCCAAATTTTAAGTAGAGATTTGTAGCCTTCCTAGAATTCAGACTATTCAAGCCTCCTAGGAACCAATTATCTTTGTAAACCATTTACAGGCTTACCTCCAAAGAAATATTTTATTGTCCATTGAATGTAGAAGCATCTCGGTAAGAAAAGACCTCCCATGAAACTCTAATTTTCGATAGTTTCAAAAGTTTTTCCTTTTATTGATCTTAATTTGAATGCCAAAAGTGAGTTTCTATGGACAGTTAGCGAAAGAATGAATTTTCCCTATTGATCTATTATGATCATCAGTACTGTCCACCCTCAGTGGAAAAAAAAAATAGCACTATGACTACTCTGTCATTCTAGATATCAAATCATAAATTAGTGATTTTGCTATCAACTAAATTTGAGAAAAAAACATTCACAGCCATCCCTATTACCATCCACAGAGATGATCTATAAACTATAAACATGAAGTTTTTCTATAAAAATGCAACTGAGGACCTCACACTGGCTTCTCTTTTTTTCTACAGTTTCCAAACTGTAATGAATTTTTTATTATCTTTCATTTAATTCCATGTAGGTTTATTCTTGCTGATAACATGATCTATTGTTCTCTGAGCCATGGTGAGATTGCCATTTCTTAAACAGACAGCACTTATTGGAAATTAAACCTCTACTAATGTATTATAATTATTACTTGAGGGTAATTTGCTGCTCCAGCAGGGAGCCACAGCCAACACGATGGTAACGTTTCTTCCAGGGAGCTGTTAATATTTCTTCTACGCTGAAATCCCACATAATGGATCTTGCCTAAGGCTGATTAATGATTTCAGAGCTGGAACAGTGATTTGTAGCTAAATCAGTCCTCACTGGAGGAGATTCAGGGTTATTTCAGTCAATACTGTTAAATAAGTGTAAACAGTAACTTCAGTTAACACACATGTAATCTAGTAGGTAAGAAAGAGCAGCAATAAAAGGGAGTAAATAATGATAATCCTGCCGTCTGTGCATTTCATTTACACTTATAACAGACACAGGCAAGAAACACACTGCAGTGCCATCAAACCTACGGAATTACTTCACTGCAACACATTTTTCTGCATTGAAAAAGCAATTTCCTAAACAAGTAAAAGCAAATTGAGCTAAGTGCCGAAAATAAATCAGAGCCCCCCCCCACACACTTCTTTACTTTATGTCACCTTCCTCACCAAGGAAGAAATTGGACAAATAACTTGGAAGAAACTTGTGCAAGATGAATTCCAAGTAGGGGAAACGATTTTGTTGAGGATAACATCCTACAAGCATACAGAGATCCGACATAGTACATGCTGTGCAAGCGCCAGGGATTTTTGTCTTTGCTGGAAATGATGCAGAGCATAGATGTCACGAGAAGTGACCTTGAGATTCCTTTGCCTTGAGGCCTACAGGAGGAATGTATCGCATCAGAGTACACTTTAGTTGGTCAACTTAATCCTTCTTCCTTAATGGGAAGTCAATATCAATAGGAGGGAAGTGATATAACTGTAGTTAAAGATTATGTGATGGGCCTTAATATGTATCTTCCAACATGCATTTCACTAATAGCCCCACCTCTCATTGTTTCAGAGATTTCTAAACATTCTGATATACATTGTCTGAGGTCCTTGGCTTCTGACTAGCAAAATTCATTAGCAGCAGCATCTATAATATTGTAAAGGAAGGACAAAAGTGCTTGTTAGATAACATCTGAGGATCTGTCTACTCATACACTGTTTGTGAGCACAGCAATTAGAGTGACGAGCGAAATCAGAAGAACCGCTGATACCTTCACTAGCTCAATTATGTGGTGCTGGGAAAAACATAAAAGATGGGCTGCAACACATTCTTAGGCTTCTGAATGCCTTGCAGAATCTCGACTCAAATCTCTCAAAGAAATGTCAGTGCAGGTTGTAGTATGAACAGAGAGCTAGAGAAATTAGTGTTGGGTTTCTATGAACCATATCCAAGCTTTGCTTCTTCTGTGACTCTTCCATCACTACAGAGCTCTACACACACACACACACACACACTCACACACACACACTCACACACACACGCACACACACACACTCACACATGCACACACACACACACTCACACATGCACACACACTCACACACACACACTCATGAACACGCACACACACACACACACACACACATCTTGAGTCAATAGCTTTTATTCTTGAATCAGAATCAATAAAATAGCACATCTTAAGCTTCAATCAAATCAATGCAAAACAGTTTTTGAATTGATAAGACTGGACATGCCAGTAGAGGTTTTTATTTTTATTTTTTTCTCTGATAAGCTAAAAAAGTCATATGAAAGTTTCCCTTTAGTAACAAATATAGGTGTTTGACAGTTTCTCAATAAAGGCCGTTAAATATATTTTATTGTGGTGATTTAAAGTCAAACTTCTTGGATTCACAGCCCTTCCACATTTCTAGCAGCTTTATTAGGGCATAATTTAGATAATGTATCATTTGCCCATTGACATGTACAATTATTCAGTTTTTAATATATTCACAGTAGTAAAACAATCACCAAAACTCGATTTTAGCATATTCTATCACCCCAATTTATACCTGTACTCCTTATATATCTCCCCCTACTTTTATCCAGTACTAGGCAACAATTAATCTACTTTCTGTTGTTATAAACTTGCCTACCCTCATCATTTCATACAAACAGAATCACACAATATGTGGTCTCTTGTGACTGATTATTTTCCTGCCACCTGCTCCCAAGGTTCATCCATACTGCAGTATGCACCAGTATTTTATTCATTCTTATTGTCAAACAACATTCCATTGTGTGGATATAACACATCATATTTATTCATTCATCAGTTGGTAGACATTCAGGTTGTTTCTATTCATTCAGTATTAGGAATAATGCTGTTATGAGTGTTGTGCACTGACTTTTGTGTGAACATATGTTTTCATTTCTCTTGCGTATATGCCTAGGTGTAGGATTGGTTGATTACGTAGCAACTCTATATTTAACATTTTGATGAACCACCAAACTGTTTTCCAAAGCAGCAGGGCTATTTTACATTCCCTCAAGCAATGGGTGAAGATTCTCTTTTTTTTCACATCCTTGCAAATCTAGGTACTGCCTTTTTTTGATATACTTTTATTGGTGCATTATTATTATTTTTTTGCTGTACCAGAGATTGAACCCAGGGGCATTCTACCTCCAAGCTTCACCCCCGGCCCTATTTTTTATACTTTATTTTGAAACCAGGTCTCACAAAGTTGCGGAGGGCCTCACTAAGTAGCTGAGGCTGGCCGCAAACCTGTGATCTTTCTATCTCAGCCTCCCAAGTACTGGGATTACAAGTGTGCGCCACCACGCCCGGCTATTATTGGTGCATTATAATTATACATCGTAATGAGGTTCAAAGGGATAGGAGCACACATGCACACAGAACTTGGTGTGTTTCCCTCTGGGTCCCACCACTTTGTTTTTTGAGCAGAGCAATCCTGGTGATGTGAAGTGGTCTTCCTTGTGGTTTTCATTTGTATTTCCTTAATGTCCAATAGTATGGAACAACTTTTCAGGTGCATCCTGAGCATTTGTAGTCTCCTTTGGAGAAACATATTCATATCATTTGTTCATTTTTATCTTTTTATTATTGAGTTGTAAGAATTATTTTTATATTACAGATATGTGTTTCTTATTATGTACTTGATTTAAAAGTCTTTTCGTCCACACCATAGATTGTCTTTTCACTGTATTGATGTTGTCATTCTGATGCACAAATACTTTCAATTTTCATGAAACTCAATTCACCTAAATTTACTTCCGTCATTTCTTCATTTGCTATTATGTCCAAAAAGTCTTTGCCTGATCCAAGAGTATGAGGATGTTCCCCTATATTTTCTTCTAATAATTTTATAATTTTAGCTCTTAATTTTTGGCCTCCCACACATTTTGAATTATTTATTTTTTAATATTATAAGGAAGAAATTTGACCTGACTTTGTATACCTTTATATCCAGTTTTCCTAACACTTTGCTAAATGGTCAAGACAGTTAGTTTTTTTGTTTTGTTTTGTTTTGTTTTGTTTTTGTTTTTTGCAGTACTGGGGATTGAACCCAGGGGCGTTTTACCTCTGAGCTACACCCCCGGCCCTATTTTTTTATACTTTATTTTGAAACCGGGACTCACAAAGTTGCAGAGGGCCTCACTAAGTAGCTGAGGCTGGCTGCGAACCTGGATCCTCCAGTCTCAGCCTCTCAAATACTGGGATTACAAGCGTTTGCCACCACGCCCGGCCCAGACAGTTAGTTTTTAATACTGAACAGTGTGCTTGCCTCTTCTAAGCCTTAATCTTACCATCAGAAGGATGTTGGTAATGGAGATAAGTGTCTCCCTGGCTAGGTGTTTTAAGGTTTGAATTCGGCCACATATATAAAATATGTAGCATCTTGGAAAATATGTAGTATGAGCATTTTAGGTCTTAACATATTTCCACTGGTTATCTTAACCTATTTATGTCCTATGGATTATCTCCTCACCATCTCTGCCTGTTTTCATAGAAAGTGTTCAATTGGTAAAAATACTCTCTTATTCCTGATTCCTATCTCCCCCAAAATGTCTTCATGTGACTTTTTCACTAAACTACCACTTAAATATCTATAGAAGTTATTCCGTCTCAAAAAGGAAGAATGATAAAATAATGTTATTCTTTTATAAAACTATGTTGCCTTTATGTGCAGAGAGATGTATTATTCTAAAATTCCTCCCCACATATTTACTTAGTAATACTGCACTGACATTTATTCATTTGTAAATTAAAGGCTACAAGTGTTCTTTATTCATATAAAAATGATCTAAATGTAGTAAAATGCTGACTTATTACCAATTTATGACTTCAGAAGAAAAGTAAATTTCAAAAAAAGGTGCCAACAAGAAAAAAATCAGTTTTTCCTTCACAATCTTGCTAACCTGCACACTTCTTGTAGGATATTACACATTTATAAAAGCTGCCTTGAAATCTAGCTCTCCAAACCTGGGGAAGTCCATGACAAGAGAAAAATATAGGGACGTTATAGTTAATTCCAATTACTGCCTTTGCAAGTTGCCAGTAGTGTGATTTTTTTTTTTTTTGCGGTACCGGGGATTGAACCCAGAGGAGTTCTACCTCCGCGCTGAGCTACACCCCTGGCCCTATTTTTTATACTTTATTTTGAAACCGGGTCTCACGAAGTTGTGGAGGGCCTTACTAAGTAGAGAGAGAGAAAGAAAGAGAGAGAGAGAGAGAGAGAGAGCTGAGGCTGGCCGCAAACCCGGATCCTCCGGTCTCCGCCTCCCAAAGTACTGGGATTACAAGCATGCACCACCACGCCCAGCTGCAGTGGTGTGATCTTGACTGAAGTTTTTCCTATCTCAGGAGATTGATGAGAATTAAATGAAATGGTGTAAATGTAAATGTTGTCAAGGTGTGAAGCACTAGATAAATATGTTAGATAGTCACAAGTTAATTCCAACTTGAGAGAAAAAAGATGGGGTAATTTAGAATTAAATTATTTGGAAATGTGAAAATAATGATTATTTTTAACATGTTTTAAATAGCCAATGCATCATATGGGTATACTAATAAAGAAGGATGTAAAATAATTCTAGAACTAAACCTATTTTCAAATTATTCTCAGAGCTTCCTAATAAAATAAGAGTAAATTATTTGAGCCCGGAACTCCTCTTCCCACTTTGAGTTCATGGAGTGTAGATTTTTAGATCCATGGACTGACTAATAGTGGATCCAGCAGTGATGGGACATTCATATCATCGTCTTTTCTCAAGAACCAACAGTACCATCTGGCAACCTGAGTGTTTTTCTCATCATTGCAAGTCAGAAGAGTGTGTAATTAGCTCAGTGAAAGGCAACTTCTCAAGAAAAGTACATGTAAGAAACATTTTCTTGTTGCACTGGAAGAAAAAAGGGTGTCAAAAATAACGGGTGGGTGTCTAACTTTACAGAAACCTATAGACATAAACACAAATAAACATTATCAATGGCGGCATAATGCTCTGTATTATTAATTATTAAAATTTCGTATGTTTAAGGCTCTTGACACTTGGGTTAGAACTGGTTGATGACTGAGAATCTCACTCTTAAATTAATTAGGAAGAGGGCGTTTGGAATGATAACAAAGCTGCCAATTAATGTTTATTTACTTTTGAACAGGTGTTAAATGATTGATTTCAAAGTGCAATAATATGGTCTGCTTTGTAACTAGAGCTGTGAAAAATATTCACAGCCTAACTAAAAAGAGAAGTGTTAAGAAAAGGGAAGGGGTAATCTAAATATGAGTTTAAAAAAAGAAAACTCTGTAATTATGCTAACACCATAGACATACTATAGAATTCCAGTCTATATTAGGGATACGCATCTTCTCACCAGAATATTCATCATTAGCTAAGGGAACTTGTGCAATGTCCTGGTTTCAGACTTTTGCAATTACAGAAAATCTCTGTGGATCTATCGAATGGAAAGAGCAAATACTTGGATAAGGAAGGGTGTGGTTGAAGATGCTGGGTTTAAGCTGTACCCACACTGCTACAATATCTTTGGTCCTCAGATAACAGCAGAATTACGGACACCATATTATAAGTGATGTACTAGGAAAGGTATTGTTCACAGAACCACTAAAAGATAACATATACTCATATAGTGAGTATATGGTATTTGGAGTACAACTTTGATGCCATTTCCAACATTACAATGATATAGTCACAAATTGCAAATAAAAGTGGAAGAAATGTCCCTACATTAAGTGGAAATATATAACAAAGAATCTACCCATGCTTTTAGCTTCAAATGTTTTTATTTCTATAAATTTCAAGAACTTTATAATAGAAAAAATGCTTGAATTGACTGGGATAATAGTTGAGGATCAAGCTAGATATGTTCAGGTAATTCTAGATTATTTCCAAATATTCAGTCCAATTTAAAAAATATTTAATTTAAAAATAACTGGCCATGCAGCCTCAGCTCTCTCTCTCTCTCTCTCTCCCTGTCTCTCTCTCTCTCTCTACTTAGTGAGGCCCTCCACAACTTCGTGAGACCTGGTTTCAAAATAAAGTATAAAAAAATAGGGCCAGGGGTGTAGCGTGGAGGTAGAACGCCCCTGGGTTCAATCCCCGGTACCGCAAAAAAAAAAAAAAAAAAAAAAAAACTGGCCATGGATAAAGACCTAGGAGAAGTGATAGAGTTTGGGATTTTTGCATTAAAAGAGAAATACAGCATGGTGTTGATTCCTCAATATCACACAGTGGGCAAAACCATGGTTATAAATAAGTATAACAAAGTTAATCTTGAAAAGTCTTATTACTCAACTATAAAATTCTTGGAAAAATATAAAGAAATTCTTAATTTCAAATTTGAATTTAGAGCCGGGCGTGGTGGCGCACGTTTATAATCCCAGTACTTTGAGAGGCAGAGACCGGAGGATCCGGGTTCGCGGCCAACCTCAGCTCTCTCTCTCTCTCTCTCTCTCTCTCTCCCTGTCTCTCTGTCTCTCTGTCTCTCTCTCTCTACTTAGTGAGGCCCTCTGCAACTTCGTGAGACCTGGTTTCAAAATAAAGTATAAAAAATAGGGCTGGGGGTGTAGCGCGGGGGTAGAACGCCCCTGGGTTCAATCCCCGGTACCACAAAAAAAAAAATTTGAATTTAGAAAGATAAATATCATACAGAAGATGGTATTTTTAGATTTAGACAGCTATAGTAAAGGAGGGATGATTTTCCTGAAAGAAATAAAAATTGAATATAACTAAAATTATTTCCTGTGTCTGTAACAAGACCCCAGAAAGAGAAGTATGAATAAGTGTTATATTAATGGAAGTTATCTCATCTGTTATAGACTGTGAAACATCGTTTTGTTTGTTTCTTATTTTTCTTGGCTACACTTAACCTATTAAATTATCCTCATAGGCCCTCCGCAACTTTGTGAGACCCGGTTTCAAAATAAAGTATAAAAAATAGGGCCGGGGGTGTAGCGCGGAGGTAGAACGCCCCTGTGTTCAATCCCTGGTACCTCAAAAAAAAAATTATCCTCATAGTAATTAACTAGAATGTGGTAATTTATAGGGACCTTAAACTTTATCTGTTCACAGTATCTAATAGGAGAATTTCCCCTTAGTAACTGCTTATATGTAACTTGTAGGAAATTCAACAAGGCCATGAAATGTTTTAAAATCATGATTAAGTACCTGAATACTTAACACTGTAAATGGAAATACAAAAGTATACTTTTCTTGCATAGAACAGAGAAAAGCATATGCTTCAATTGCACATTCCTTGTTTTTTATATCAATCCATGTTGTTTAGTTCCTGTCAAGCCAGGCGTGGTGGCGCACACTTGTAATCCCAGTACTTGGGAGGCTGAGACCCAAGGAATCCAGGTTCGTGGCCAGCCTCAGCTACTTAGTGAGGCCCTCTGCAACTCAGTGAGACCCTGTTTCAAAATAAAGAATAAAAAAAAATAGGGCTGGGGGTGGAGCTCAGAGGTAGAATGCCCCTGGGTTCAATCCCCAGTACTGCAAAAATAAATAAATAAATAGTTCCTGTCAACCCCACTAGATACCGTGTGAACAATTTATGTTACCTAGCTCTTAGTTCTCTCTCCTGTACATGCAGTGTAGCTGTGGTGAGATGTCCTTCCTCAGGAATAATGATGGAGTTCTTCATAGCAGCTGTGAATTGGCAGGATGGGGAAATCCCTAGAACTTGGACTTGGACCGGCTCTACCGTATACTAATTGTGCTCTCTCAAGTTACTTGAATCCTGGTTTACTCCTGTAAAAATGGTATCAAAATACCTGATCGAACAACTTAAGTACTTAAAGAAGAAAACATTTTAACTTTTACTGTAATGATTTTCGTTGCACAGAGTACTACAGGGATTGATTCAGGGCTCCTTCCTTAGAGAAGGCAGACCCTTGAGGCCTAGGTGCTTCTGTAAACACCATCACCTGGGCTTCCAGCGCCCCCAGCGAAAGTCACTTGCAATCTTTTGTGATTCATTTCTTCCTTCAAGGCAACTTGAAGCACTGCTTTCTCCAGAGGCCTTCCCTGCCCCAAGCACTAGCTGTCATCCTGTTAAAAGCTAGCATGGTTCCTGACCCCTTGTGAATTTTCATTAAATATTAGCAGAAATAACAACAGGAAAGGCAGAAAATAAAAGACAGAGAAAAAGGAAGATATGAAGAAAAAGAGAATGCTTACGTTCTCTCATTTCACGTTCTCTCTCACATGACACATCCTTCTTTTCCACTACATCTCAGCTAATTGCTTCTATGGCTTCCGCACTTTGTAGATCCTTAGGCCATTGAAGGTGGGCCTTTTCTTCAACCTTAACCCTCCACAGCTTACCAAGGTGAAAGGGAAAGTTAGGTGCAAGATATTAAAACAGTCTGAAAAAAAAAAGAAATTCGACTATCTGGATGCCTCCCCGGAAGGAGAAAAAGATGTTGAATTGTGTCAAACGCCTTTTAGCACCTGGTTGGTGTCAATATATATTTTTGTATTTAGTTTTTACATGGACTAATACATTTTTTCAACATCTTTATTTTTCTTTTGACGTTCGTCAGAATATTGATCAGTATGTATTTTCTACTCACATAACATGTTTCTTACAAGAAAATAAACTTTTTAAGATGTAGACTTATAGCAACTAGAATTATTCTTGTCCTCCACACCAATAAAAACTTAGGTACGCATTTCAACAAAATAGTATATCATCTTAGTGTTTTTAAAATAGTTTCACATGCCATATTTCTCCATAATATTGCAAGGTTGGAATGCCAGGAATTCCATTTCTATTGAAATAATTAAGCTAGTAGAAGAGCCCTTAGCAGACACAGATCTTCTGGCACTCAAACCAATAGATAAGCTTCAAGAAAAAAAAATCTTAAAAATATCCCTATTTTATAATGCAAACTGAAATGATTTAAGAAGGCCTTCCCATTAAACCTGTGCTGTGAATGCTGAGCCCAGCGTTAGAATCACACTGCAGTTCACCAGGGGACTTCCTTTAGGGCATTATAAAAATTGTCATTTGATGTCACATCATGCTATTAGAGTCTCTTTTTGTTCACATGAAATGGTAAAAGCAGATTATATTAAATTATACAGAAGGGAAGATGTCAGATGACAGGGTAAAGGGCTTTGATGCAGAGATGTTGTAAGTTAACTTCATTGCTAGATAATGTTTTATATAAGAGGAAATATAAGTATATCCCAGGGTGCAACATTTTCATCTATTCAACTGCTCACTCTTAAGTAGTTCTCAATTGCTGTGGCAAAGCACTATGTTATGGCCCTGATTGTGCCCCCTCTGAATTCATATGCCATTGCTCTAAACCCCAATGTATTCGGAGATAGGTCTTTTAAGAAGGTAAACAGGTCATAAGGGTGGAGCCCAAATCCTGCAGAACTGGTGTCTTTAAAGCAAAAGGAAGAGACAGCAGAGATTCCTTTCTCTGCTTGTGCTCAAAGAAGAGGCACTATGAAAACAGACAAAAGCTAGCCAGGACAATTTAGGAATAGGGGCCTCAGCAGAAATCAGTCCTTAATTTTATACCCCGAGCCTCTAGAACTGGGATAAAATAAAATTTCTGTTGTTAAAGTAGAGCAGTCTGTGAAGTTTTGTTATGAGTGTTATTTGTCTGTGCTAATACAATTGAATCCACTTTATATTTTGGAAACTATCACATAGGTCACATTCTCTCAATGTCCACATAGGCAGGCATTTACTAGGAAAACACAGCTGTATTGATTTGTACAATCCCAGACTCACTTAGTCATGGAAACTCACTAAAGCCTGAAAATGCTTTGGGAAATTGATATGAAAGCATGCTTTTCTCATGGATGACTGACAGGCTGAATTTCCCTAAACGTGCCAATCACAAAAGTTTTAATCGATGCCATTCTCACCTCTGAAGAATGTTGTTAAAAGGCCTTACATCTAGCTGCATGCAATTCCCAGGAGAGAGAGAGAGAGTGTGCATGTGTGTGTGTGTGTGTGTGTGTGTGTGTGTGTGTTGTTGAGTGTAAAGAGAGAAGACAGTATTATAATTATTAGAAATCTGGAAATTTGAGAATACAAAATGCTTGCATAGGATTTAGGGTGGGAGAGAGGAGATATATTTTATCCATTTATAATTAGAAGTGACTTCTCCATTTTGGAGTATAAAAATCACAGGGAAAAATAGTATGAGAGAAAAAAGAATAGTGACTTAGGATACCCAGCTTGTCATAGCCATGAGACCTGTGTTTCTTTGTGTTTGATATGCATTTCTTGTCAAGATAGAAAAGTAAGCCATGTATTCTGTGAACAGAATGCATGAGTGTACTGATCTGAAAAATAATTTGTTGAGTTGCCTCTGAAGCAGTGGTGCAAGGAGGAAAGAAATAAAAGGCTACAAACACATACTTCTTCTCATGTGCATAAAAAACTAACACAGCAACAAAAACAGGCGATTCAGACTCATTTATCCATCTGGTGTGCATTTTTTTCTTTAACACAAAAGAGATCTAATACTGCCCCATATAATTTATTTTCTAGATATTATTACTCATTCATAACTGAATATGTATGTTTAAAGTTGTGGTTAAACTTAAAATACAGGGTCATGTAGTATAAAGTGTAGAGCTATTGTTTAGAATTTATACCAATAAATATGTTAATAGAATTTATTGCAGAGTGAAATTTTATGTGAAAAGATTTCCCACAGTTCATATCTAAGTTTTACTGATTTATTGAAATACTAAAAGTTCTCAGCCATACAAAACCTCTAAATTATATTTGAATTTTGGCATTAAAGGAATATAAGAAGAGTCACACAGTAGTGGCCTGTAGTAGATTTACTGTGTTCAAAGCAGGGCCTCATGGAAACAATGCATGTTTCAGTGCCTTTCTAAGACCTAGTCCTGAGATGAGTGCCTTAGACATTCTGCTTAAGATACACAAATATGATCAATGAAATGAGATTCAATGCCTCAGACATTTTGCTAAGATTCACAAATATGATCAATGAAATGAGATTCAATGCCTCAGACATTTTGCTAAGATTCACAAATATGATCAATGAAATGAGATTCAATACATACTAATCAAACTCACAGGCACAAATGTAAATACAAGACAGAAGGTATCATAAGAGATACACATACTTTTGTTTTGGACACGATATTCTCTTCCTTCCTGTAGGTACATTCAAATGAAAAAGCACATTACAATCAGAAGGTTGCCTAATGATCTTAAGTTCAATTAAAGTAGGAAGAATTGGATGAATCATGTTAATCTTTACTTTCATTATATTATTTAAATCTCATGCAGCCACATGAACAAGAATATGTTGGGGGTGACGGGTCCATTCCTCAACTCAGTAACTCAGGATCGGCAGGGTCTTAGGCTAATGTAATGGAAAAGAATTTCAGCACGCACCAGAGACATAGAAGTTTATTTAGGAACATAGTAAATACACATTCAAGGAAGAATGGGGGCCATCTCAAGAGGAAGAGAGACATCTTGGGGAGTGCAGGGCTGTTTTCTTATTGGGCATTTTTGTGAGGGGTGGGCTAGAGGAGGTAGGTGAGGCTGAACTCAGTCTGGTAGTCCTGAGGCCATTTATGGTGGTCCAGTGGTCTGGTCAACGTGAGGGTCCACAGGTCTTCATTATCTGATTGACTGATAAGCTGGAGAGTGTCCTAAATGATAGGTTTCTCAAAATATCCTTATCTGTCTTGTTAACAATGCACAGGGCAATTATGGTTTCTTTCAGTTAACTCTAGGACCTACAGATTTCCCAGAAATTTGGGAGAGACGGGCTTGAGAAATAGAACTGGTTTGAGAAGTAAAGGTTAAGGCACTTTAGCACCAGGTTCTTATATTAAAGTTATATTTTACTTTTCCTTTCTGTTCCTGTCTGTCTCCTCTTTACCTATTTATTTCTTGTATCCTACATCAAATCTACCTGTTAGTGTATGAGTTTTACTTAGGGATGGCGATGGCTAATGAGATGCTGACAAGTCAAACATTTCCAAGCGATAGCCTCCAGATTTTTCCTGTATTAACACACTTCTTTTTCTCTTCCACTTTTTATTCAGTGGACAATTTTTGTTGAATGCTGCATGTTGCTTACTGAGCATCCTTTCCCACATTCTCAGTTCCTGATCGAACTCAAATTGTGTTTAGGATCCTCACCTACCTCTCAAAGTGCTGTGTCGTGGGATGGCTGATCACAGCCTCAGCCTAAATGGGACCTGGTTTAGTCTTATTGTACGACTTTACCTGTGGCTAGAGACCAGTTCAAACATGGTTATGTTATTTAACTCTGACCTATGAAATGCATGCCGAAATAAGTTGAGACTGTTCCTAATGTTTCTTTTCTCCTAAGGGGAAACCATAAGATGAGAAAGTTTTCTTCTCTCTGTGAATATTGTTGAATCTGGATGTCATAGATAGAGCTGAAATAGCCACTGTCTTATTAAGTCATCTTTTTACTACCTACCTTTTTTTAACATGCTTTTATTGATGCATTGTAGTCTCACATCACAATGAATATCTATTTGATGTTAACATATATGCACACAGCTCTTAGTGCCCCCCCCGCCTCCCTCCACCCATATGAAGTACCGAGAATGATGTTGGTATATTCAGTGGTAACAGAAAGAGGAAAATGACCTACATCAATGATGACCTCATACAGCTACTGGCATCCAGGAATCCTGACAGCTGCTCCACACCTGAGTGCACGGGTGCATGAGACACAAATTGGGCCTTAACTATGAGTCAATTTAAAATAATTTTGAAATCAGATTGTCATTTTGCAGCTTATAGTTTTTGATGACTTCTTATTGTCCTGAAAATCAAATGGAAATGTCTGCAATATTGTGGAAAGTCACTTAGAAGCTGGTTTTGCCCATCTCTCTGACCTTAGCAGTACGTTCACCCTCCCTAAGAAGGATCCAGCCCCTCTGGATTTCCTCTTGATAACCAGCCACCCTCATTCCCAAAAGCTGGACTTTTCTTGGCTTGTTTTATTCCAATATAGAAAGAACCAGATACTAAACATTTTACCTGGCAGGTGTCTTCATATCATTTCCGTCTCAACTCAAACATTTTCCTTGGAAAAGAGTTTTCCTCACTACTCAATATTAAAAAATTATCTTCTCAGCACCCTCTGCAGTATTACCCATACTACTTTGTCAAATATTTCTTATTTATTTATTTATTTATTTATTTATTTATTTATTTATTTATTTTGGTACTGGGGATTGAACCCGAGCTACCTCCCAGCTACACCCTGAGCCTTTTTTATTTATTTATTTTTATTTTGAAACAGTGTCTCTCGCCAAGTTGCTGAGGCTGACCTTGAACCTGTGTTCCTCCTCTCTTGGTCACCCAAGCACTGGAATTACAGGTGTGTGCCCCCTATACCTGGAAAATATTTCAAGTGTTACAGATAGTCATGTTATGTTTTTATTATGGCCTTGATGGACAATGGTGTTTAAAATATCAACCTACCCACTGCATTCCCATCTTTCATAAATCTCTGCTCTATTTTTTAACTTACTGGCATCTTATGTAATAAATATGTATTATTTAAATCTGGACCTTCTAACACAAGACTTTAAGCTACTTAAGGGCTATAATTTTTGTTGTTTCATTCACTGTTGTATGTGCACTGTCTGGAGGTGTCTGGACCAATAACTAAAGACAATGATACCACCTCTCATAGGATTGTTGTAAGGCCTGAATGAGTTACTAGACTGCTGCTTGCCATATAGCAATTGCTCAATGTGTATTGAATATTGTTTTGTTAGTCATTACTTCCGTCCAGCCTAAACACTTGCAGGCCTTTGCTTAGTTAGTGGGAGGCTTGGATGCACTGGAAATGGCAGGAGAAGCATCTAGGATGCCCCACCTCCTCTACTCACGTGAGCTCCTCCCTTGTCCCTTGGTATTCACCAGAGCTTGATTCCTCAGTGGATACCAAACTCTGCACTGATGCTCAAGACCCTTACAGCACATTACATGTTATTTGTATATAACCTGCTGACATTCTCCCCAGATTACTCACAACACCTAATGGATACAGAGGGCTGACAGTATTAATAGGAACAACTGAATCAAGGCAGATCCTGACAGTCCCTACCCGATTCTAGTTCTTTCCGTTGTTTATTATGGTCAACTTTTTTCACTGCTCACCTACCTCCTTCTCTAGTGTTTTCTCTTTTGTTTATATCCATGCTATATACAGCAATAATTTGTGCAATGGCTTAAGAAATTCTGCTTTCTCTCAGAATCATTCTCCTTCCCCATCTCCCTCCATCTCCTCAATTTGTGTTGATTTTTCATGTAGCTGGAGAGAATGTACTATCTTCTTTTCTTTTTTTTTCTTTTTTGGTACTGGAGATTGAACTTAGGAACATTCTACCTTTGAGCTAAACTGCACCCTTATTTTATTATTATTATTATTATTATTATTATTATTTTTAAATTTTGAAACATGGTCTGGCTAAGTTGCTGAGGGTCTCACAAAGTTTCTGAGACTGTCCTCAAATTTGCAATCCTCCTGTCTCAGCCTCCCAAGTACTGTGATTACAGGTGTGCAATACCAGGCCTGACTTACTGTCTTCTAATACTTAAGGATGGACTAAGCAGAAAAAGAAAATGTTTCTTTTCCCTGTAGTTTTGTCTTATCTTTCAATCTAGTTTATCACAATTCTTTATGATGCATACTAGAACAGAAGCTTAATAACAATAAAAGGCAAACTAAATTTTCTCTTGCTGTTTACTCCATTGTGTATCCTAGCAGAAATCTTTGGAGCAGTTTGAATCTCATCTAGTTCAAGTGAGAGACCTGGTCCCTTGACACAATTTGACCCGATGGTGCTCTAAACTTTGCCATCCTTCCCCTTATCACCTACTTCCACAAAACTAAGAATGCTTCAGTACATGGGAGGCTGAGACAGGAGGATTGCAGGTTCACGGCCAGCCTCAGCTACTTAGTGAGGCCCTCTGCAACTCAGTGAGACCCTGTTTCAAAATAAAGAATAAAAATGGGGCTAGGGGCATAGCTCAGAGTTAGAATGCCCCTGGGTTCAATCCCCAGTTCTGAAAAAAAAAAAAGAATGAACTACATTTCTACAATAAATAATCTTTGTCCCCTCATTTCCTCTTCTGTAATCCAATTCAACTTGACAAGGTGCACAGGTGAATTATATTGTCTCTCCTCCCTGGATTTCACTCCCTGCTCACATTCAGTAACTTTCCATTTCCCACAGGATGACCTCCCACATTGGTGACATTTAGAACTACGTACCTGTGCACACTGTAATCCTTGCTAGCATTTCCAACTTTTCTTTCCTCGGTTTGTGTAAAATCACCACCGTTCCAGTAAAGGGATCTTTCTGTTACAAACAAGGGGCTTCGTGCTATCTTTCTTCTTGCCTTCAGATATCTTTTCACCTACTAGACACCACAACCATCCTTATCTTTTGAAAGTCCCAGCTGAAATGCCAGGTCTTCCTTTCTGAGCAGCATAGCCTCACCTGACTTCTCTTTTCTATGAATTTGATTTGTACTAATATCCTACACCATCCATATGACATTTTTCCATGATAACTGCCTTCTTCTGAGTTTTTGTTGACTTCTTGTTAATGGAAACTATTTTAAAACAATATTTTATAATCCTTAGCCACTTTTTTGCCTCCAAAAGTATAGGTATTCAAAATTAATTGTTGATAGAGTGAGCATCTAAGTAAAATGTTTAACTAAATCTTTGTAATTGTGAAACAAAATGCCAAATAATAAAACTATGGAAAATGTGGCAAAATTTTAACTATCTTTTGCATTCTTTGAAGCTTATCTCTCCAGGGAGTTAATTTGATATTCATTCTGTACATGTATAAACTTGAAGAAGTATTATAAAAGAGAAATGACAGAATTATAGAAAATACAATAAAACTTCAACCAATACACACACAAACACACACACACACACACACACACACATTTTGATACTGGAGATTGAACCCAGGGGCATTCTACCTCTGGGCTACACCCCCAGCTCCTTTTTTATGTTGAAACAGGGTCTCCCTAAGTTGCTGAGAGTCTCCTTCCTCAGTTGCTGAGGCTGGTCTTGAACCTGTGATCCTCTTGCTTCAGCCTCCCAAGTACTGGGATTATAGGCGTGCACCACCATGCCTGCCAAAATATAATTTTAATAGGAAATGGCAGAGTTGATTTTCTGTCTCAAATATATCCTTTGCCATTCTTGTGGTTCTTTACAATGACAATAAATGATTGTATTATGTATGCATGCTTTTTTTTTATTAAAACCCTAGGAGAAAAGTTAAGGTTAATAGAGCAGACCTATTTTGGAGGAGCTGCCCAGCATGAAACACCCCCTTTTCTTTGAGAGCTGCCCTCCTAGAAAGGAGGAGATCTAGTTGGTCCTCAAACATTTTTCTTTGTGTCACGTCCTCTTCACATTTATGACTGGATTTTTGTTGTTTTTGTCTTTGTGGTACTGGGGATGGATCCCAGGGACATTCTACCTCAGAGCTTACACCCAGCCCTGTTTTTTATTACTTTATTTTGAAATAGGGTTTCACTAAGTTACTGAGGCTGGCTGCAAACCTTCAATCCTCCTGTCATAGCCTCCCAAATACTGGGATTACAAAAATGAGTCACCACACCCAGCTCATGATTTGGATTTGAATGTATGATATTTACATTCTCTTTATCAGAAATTTGTAAATACTTTTCATAGATAATTTGATTTTGAAAATTATTGTAGATGAGATTTCCAAGACTTGGAAACTTTTTGTGGTTATCTTCTCTCATGTATAAGAGAGTCAGTGAAGGCAGCAGAGAGCAAAGTTGCTGAGAAAAAATGCTGAAGAGCTGTGCAGAGAAGTGGAAATGAGAATGTCTAGCTAAAGGTCTCAGAGCCTTTAAACAAGCCCTGTGGTGGTAATAAAATCTGTATGAGCCCGGCGTGGTAGCACACGCCTGTAATCCCAGTACTTGGGAGGCTGAGACCCGAAGGATTGCAGGTTCGTGGCCAGCCTCAGCTATGTAGTGAGGCCCTCTGCAACTTAGTGAGACCCTGTTTCAAAATAAAGAATAAAAAATAGGGCTGGGGGATGTAACTCGGAGGTAGAATGCCCCTGGGTTCAATCCCCAGTACCAAAAAATTAAATAAAGAAATAAATGAATAAAATCTGTTGGCTTGATCCAGTTCCAGTGACTTCCTGTTCTTTGCAATCAAATGCATTTTCATCTCAGCCAGAATTATTTTGACATATTCCCGAGGTTAACTACATAAAACGTTATGGTTGTATCACTTGAGTCTCAAAACCCCAGCAAGAAATTAATGAGCAAGAAACTGTGAAAGAGTAAACTTTATGGTTTAATTTTATAGAACTAAGTTTTAGTATATATTGTAGTTTAGGAAAATATGTTGGAATATTTATAATAAGTAATAATAATTATGGAAAATACAGAATTATCTAAACTCATCAGGAGAGAATATCTTTGGTCTTGTAGAAAAATAATGACAACGAATTGATAAGGTCGTCTGCATTTTTTGTTATTTTTTTAAATATATTCATTTATTGGTGCATTGTAGTTATACATTTTGATAAGTGTCAGGGTATCAGAAGTATGCGTGCACACATTGCTCATTTAGCCCTCCCTCAAATCCCACCCTATTCCCTCACCCTTCCCTCCTTTTCGTGCTCAGCATACTGATTGACTCTGATAAGTTTGTGCATATACATCGTGCGCATTAGTAGTAGTTCTACGAACTCAAACATTTTTAGGCAGATGTTGAATCTACATTATCATATGAATGATATTTATGCCGTGACTTTCACTTTTTGGAGAGTTGAATCTTTTGATTTGTTCATTATAATTACTTTTTCCCTTCACATATTACAAAAAAAAAAGAAAAGAAACTCCACTTCCCATACACAATGTATAAATAGCATGATGTTAGAAATAAAGATAAGCCTTCTTCTTGGCTTATAAAAATACTAATTGAATGCATTACAAATCATGTTTTTGTATTGTATCAATCTGGAAGAGTGTGGGGGGGGTGGGAGTGTGCCTAACTGGTTCTTTGAGGTAGTAACAGGTTTCTTTAAAACACAGAGGAAAGAATTGAAATGCATAAAGTTTAAACATCCCTGCTCAGGGCTACATAGTGAATGAGCGGTTGAGCAGTAAGGATAGTAACAACATCAGTAGAATGTATTC
Organism: Glis glis; assembly: GCA_004027185.1. Classification (NCBI taxonomy): domain Eukaryota; kingdom Metazoa; phylum Chordata; class Mammalia; order Rodentia; family Gliridae; genus Glis; species Glis glis. The sequence goes on along the minus strand of PVJS01007812.1, from coordinate 6,733 downwards.
ACTGTTTTCTAACACAAATCCAAACTCACGTCATTTAGTCTTCAGCTCTGGATTCTTTGGGAAATTGGTAGCAGTGTAAAGTCTCTAGTTTCCATTTCACAAAAGTAATTCAAAGCAAACTAGTTGGAGAAATAAGAGGTCTCATTAAGAAAACCACACACACATACTCACACACACACATATACACACACATACACTTCACATACATATGCATTTCCCAAATAATGAAACTCCTTTACAATGGGAATTACTAAAACATTTCCAGTATTATAATATTTGGGGGAGGAAAAATAGAGTGCTTCTCAAATTCAATAAGCAGTGCAGGGGGAAAAAATAAGGCTCTGTATGCCACCAAGAGAGAACATAATTACATTTTTTCCTTTTAATATGCACAGAGGGATGAAAAAATATAATAAAGTATAAAAAACTTTACCACATTGTTTAGTGTTTAATCATTACTTTTATGTGTTTGTTAATGAGACTAAAAATGATGACGATTTCTTCAGGATTTTTTTTCCCTATTTTAATGGTACAGTTAATCAAAATGGTATAATAAGGTGAATGGAAAGCTATTTCCATTGCATTCAGTTTACTTCCTTTTTTTTCTGTGTATAACTGACATAAAACATCAGATGACATATGTTGTTTACATCATTTAATTTTGGGGAGGCTTCAGATAGTTAGTAAGTATACTTTAAAGAATTGGTATCTCAAAGCATTAAGTGAGCTTTTGGCAAAAGAAATCACTTTCCAGATAAAGTGCATCTGGCTCTCACAACTTAGGTCTAAGAGTATTAACTCACTTAACAAGTATAGACATCCATCCCATTTTTCTCTCATATTTTACATCTATTTTCATATGTCCATACAGCATAGTATAGTCTTAAATGTTTCTATTAATAAAACACCTTTTAAAGAGGATGGGAAACTAGCTCAAGTGTCAGAGCGATTGTAGCATGCATGAGGTCCTGGGTTCAATCCCTAGCACTGAAAATAAAAAAAAAAATAAAGACTTTCTATGATTACCTATAATAAAAAGAACATCCATGTTTATATTTTTGCTAGTGTAATGTTTATAAATACACTGTGGTTTTATTTAGTAATTTTTAAATTATAATACATGCCATTAAAGTATTAGGTCAGTATGGAACAGATATAACAGTTTAATTGTTCAGAAAGAAAGCAAATCATATGTAACAAATCATATTTTGGTAAAAAAAAGAAAATGTTTCATTAAATGTTACTCATTTTTATTACTTCTCATATTTGGCTTTGTATTCCAAATTCAATTTAATATGTTGACTCTTCTCTTAAATTTCTTATGTCAGAATAATGTTATGTGTTTCAATTAGAGGATATATAATACTTATTTTAATGTATCATTATTTAGTTAGTGCTTCACCCATAGATATTTGTTTTCAATATATTGCTACTATAAACATTGCTACATCTTTGTTATGCATTTTCATCATATGGAATTTCCACATTTAATTTATTGAGCCAAAAGTTGGCATTTTAAATATTGTTCATATGTTTCAAAACCAGAAATAATCTGAGGCTTAAATATATTAATATGGTCTCACAATAATTTTTGTTTTCACCACTATTCTGAAATGGGAGAGAAATCCCATTTTAATTACTCATTGTACTCTGCCTAAGAAAATAAATGTAAACAAGAAGACAGGCTCATTTAAACCATATCTCCTATGAGTACCTGAATGTGGAGTGTCTTTTCTGCTGTCATAACATCGCTCTTCAGCATATCCCATCCCAACTTATGACACATCTGGACGCTTATTTCGGATGCACCACTGTGAATTGGCCTTATTACAACCTAATCGTACCCTGCCCATGTTACACAGCAGAGTGATTCAAGAAGACACAACATTAAGCCTACTAAATATGCATAAATCCCTTCAATTAAAACTCTGCTGGATTGTTTTCATGTTGAACATACAGTCTAATTGTTAATGTCCCTTAACTGTGCTAATGTAATTATTTGTGCAAATTAAATTCTTCTTTGTAAATTTTTCTCTGAAATTTTCATTGTACAATAATTAAGAGGAAATAAATATCTTTTATACTGAAATGATAGTCAATTTTAAACTATGCTTTCACCATGATTTCAACATTTATCATATTCTCCAATTTGATTTTTTAGTCACTTCTGTAAACCATCTCCCATCTACATTGCAGACATTAAGTTCATTGAAGAAAACAATGGTGCATTTAAGTCTTTGAATTAGCATCAATTTCATTCATTATAATACAAACAATTAAACAACATCAACAATGAAACTATCACATTGAGGGTCCCTTCAAAATATTACTGATTTGGTGAGAAAAAAAATCAATATTTACAAAATTTTTATTAAAAACAGTTTCTTCATTACAAAACATGGGCTGTTTTAATCATTTACTTTGGACTGAAATTTGAAATCAAATGCACCCATTATTTTAAAAATGAGAAATCAGAAGATCTGTTTGAATTTTATATTCTCTCCCACCACATATTTGGCGTACAGATATGGTTTCTTCTAAATTAAAATTAGTAACAAATTCATTTTGGGGGGTATCTTTTTGATTTTATGAATAGGGCAGGTACTAATCATCTCTGAAATATATACTGGTTTAAGAAACTTTAGAATTTTGGAAAATACTCTTAGACCTAAACTATTCTTCAGTTTTTTAATTGGCCCCCAAATGATACAATAAAACCAAATCCCAGCTCAACAAATGACTTGAAGGCACTCCTAAAATATTTTGAGATATCAGTATTTTTCTAGATATAGTAACACAAGGTCTCTTCTAAGCTAACAAATCACTAACTTAGAAAAACCTGTGTATTGATATGGAAAATATTATCAAGTCCTATTCTCACATTTTATAATTTGAGTAGATAACTTATACAGTATTTAATTTATGAAACTAATATGTTTATGTACATATGTTTGCAGTTGTCTTTGTACAAGGCATTGTGGTACATATTGGAGATATAAAGTTAGCTCTAGCACTCAGGATCCATGCCTTTTACAGCATACTCAATACAAACATGTAAACAGAGACACACACTTTCCCAAATCCACATAATTGTAAAATAATAACTCTGAATTGTGCTGAGAAATTCTGTAGGGATTTCATAAGGCAAAATAGGAAAAAGAGCATACCGTGGTGGCTCACATCTGTAATCCCAATACTTGGGAGGTGGAGACAGGAGGATTGCAGGTTGGAGGCCAGTCTCAGCAACTTAGAGAGACCCTGTTTCCAAAGAAAATCTATCTAACTAAATTAATTAAACCAATAAATAAATAAATAAATAGAGTTGGGGGTGTAGCTCAGAGGTAGAATGCCCCTGGTTTCAACGCCCAGTACCAAAAAAAAAAAAAAATAATGAAAAGGATAAAGAAGTTTGTTTTGAGAAAGTATTGACCACACTGAGGGGTTGTGTGAGAGGGATGGGGGGGTAACAGGAAAGGCCTCCCCAGGCAAAGGTACAGACACTTGGATCAAAGGAAACATGACAATTTTCAGGCCAGTGTGATTAGAAAACAGCAAGAATGAGGCCCATTATGTGGTGGGGGTCTTGGTGTGGGGTTAGAGTTATTTAGGTCTGATCTGATGATAAAATACATCAAAAACTGCCCTCAGTTCGTTTTTAGAACTTAATAAAGACAGAGACAAGAAATATTTAGGTTGAAATAAATCAAAGAGAAATATATATATATATATTAGAACAAGTTATTCTAAATTTAGAATACTGTAGCAAAAGTACCAAATAATGTAGGAAGACTTCCATTTGTGGCATTAAAATGACCAGATATTCTGACAACTTCCCAGAGAGTGGAGAGGAAAATAAAATCATGTGAAAATGGTAGGTAAACATGTTTATATAACTGAAATCTCAAGAAGTTCAGGAAGTCTTCAAGAAGCAATCATTTGTATTTGGAATAAGGTCTTAGACTCTTTTTGGACAAAATATGACAGGGGATAGGTCTTTTGCACAAGGAAGCAGGAGCTTGAACCAATACCTACACATAAAGACAGACACTCAGAAAAAATGTAAATAGGGGATTTTCCTACCAACAAAGGGAAAGTTATTGCAGTTGATCTTTCTGCCAGACCTTGTATAGCAATGGGAAGAGAGGGAGTTGCACAAATCATGAGATTCCCTAAGTGCACAGAAGTCCTATGAGATTTAGAGAATACATGGGAGATGATAATTTGAGCAAAAAATAACAATAGAGCTTTTAGTTTTAAAACCTCTATTTGGAACAAGGGGGGGAACAGAACAGAAATAAACAGGAAATTTAATTGTATGCTTATGTAAAATAGCCTCAAAATAAGCAGGTTACAATATAGTGAAATTACAGGGGAAAATGATCCATCATTAACAGAAGATTTGACAACTCATCTCTGTAATTTTACGATTGAGCAGAAAAAGAGGAACAGATTTAAAGTTTTGTCAGTACAACTGTACCATCAACCAACTTGACCTGATGTGAATTTCTGGGCCAAGTAATTATAGAATATATACTCTCTTCTTGCATGTATGAACTCTAGTCATGAAAATTAACCTTATATTAGATCATAAATAATTTTCAAGAGTTCAGAGAATGAATGTGCAGACCACTGTCCCTGAATATAATAGATCTGAGTTAAAAATGAGTAACCCATCAAAAAATGTAAACCCATGCCATGTTGATAGATGACCATTGTAGTAAAGTATTTACAAAGTTTAAAACAAAATTTGTCTGAGCAGAACTGAGGGCTTGGATCATTGAGTCCATGGCAGAGACTGAGGGTTGTGCTTCTATGGTTATCATTCTTTTTCTTATTCTTGATTTGTTTTCTTTTCCTCGTTACATAGGAAAACTGGAGTACAATCCAGATTGTTTAGCTCCCTTGTAGTCAAGTATGATTATGCATAAGATTTCTGAACACTGGAAACAAGGCACAGGTGAGCTCCCTTCCAGAAGGTGAGGCAACAAAATAGGCAGAGCTCAGGTTCCTGAAAATTCCAGAACAACATGCCAGCTTCACTGCATTGCCTAAGTCTAGACTGTTACATGGAAGAGTGATGCTTGTCCATGAACACAACTCAATTGATTTGTTTTTTCATTTTTAAATTATTTATTTTTGTGGGACCAGGGGTGAACCAAGGGGCATTCTATCTCTGAGCTACACCCCTATTTTATTTTATTTTTAAAACAAGGTCTCACTAAGTTGCATTGTATGTCATACATAAAGGTCTTGTGTCTGTGAGATGGTTAATACCAGAGTGAGGATTTTTGTCTCCAATTGTTTTATTTATCCTTCAGGGCACCAAACAGTGCTCTATATCTTAGAACTTATCCAAATGACTCTTTGTAAAACTGAAAAAACACCTAGAAGAAAAGGAAACAACATAGAATAAAATATATAATGAAGGAACTTAATAGATTAAATAAATATAAACAGATACCAAAGTGTCAAATGAAATCCTACAGTTCAAAGTACGGTGGCAGAAATCTATGGGGATTTTGGTGTTCAGATTTCTTTGTAATAAATTCTAGATATCAAAACTAGGTGGATAATTAAATGGTTAAACAAAACAGTAAAAAGTAATATGAAGTCACAGGAATGGAAATAGCCCTATGGTCTATTTGTCACTTTTTGTTAACTCCATAACCTGACAATATTTTAGAAGCCTCAGCACACTACACACAAAACACACACGTCTTATCAAAGGATATTATTCTTTAAGAAACAACTCATCCTTGCAAAATGAATAATAATAACTATAATTTTACTTCTATGTAGATTTAAATATTCCTGTAAATTTAATGAACATCAGATCTTGTAAAAAATAATTAAAATAATATGGTGCTATGTTTAGAATCAAGAATTTTTAGAATTAAGGATTATTTAATTCTGTACCAAATGGAGTGTGGGATTCACCATGTGCATATTCTTTGAGATTTTTTTCATTGCTCTTCTTAAACAATTTGTCAATATATTCAATTCTTTAGGGAAAAGTTTGTGGAATAACAAAAGAGAAATTAGGAGTTGATCGACTGATTTTTGAAAAACGCTTAAAATAAATGTATTGAAGATAGAGAAGTAATAACCTTGTGCTCTATGAAAGCAATTCTTGAGGGCATTCATCAAAAATTAAATCTGCAATACACCCAAGGCTAAAGGTAACTCTCAACTGTTGAATAGAAAACTACGATTTGAGGTTCACGTTCTCTAATATGCACTTCATTAGTATGAAAGCTGTTTCTTGAGACCAAATAAAATTTTATATCACTAATATTATATGCACATATGTGTCTCTGTCCACACTAATGTCTGTACCTACATCACTTAAAACAGTGCCAGACAGACAATAAATGCCCAGTGAGTGACCTTCGGTATGGCTCTTATCCTTTGAAAGCAATACTTCCTTTTTTCTATGCAATCTGGGAGAATACATTGAAAATGGTAAATAGAATTATTTTTAATAAAATGTTTTGAGGGCCGGGCGTGGTGGCGCACACTTGTAATCCCAGTACTTTGGGAAGTGGAGACCGGAGGATCCGGGTTCGCAGCCAGCCTCAGCTCTCTCTCTCTCTCTCTCTCTGTCTCTCCCTCTCTCTCTCTCTCTCTCTCCTTAGTGAGGCCCTCCGCAACTTCGTGAGACCCGGTTTCAAAATAAAGTATACAAAATAAGCCGGTCGTGGTGGCCCACGCTTGTAATCCCAGTACTTTGGGA
>PVJS01007811.1:0-54921 GCA_004027185.1 Glis glis | reverse complement strand
CAAAAAAAAAAAAAAAAAAAAACAACAACAAAAAAAAACTATAAGAAGCCAGGTGTGGTGGCACACACCTGTAATCCTAGTACTTGGGAGGCTGAAATAGGAGGAACACAGGTTTGAGGCCAGCCTTAGACACTTAGTAACTCAGTAAGATCCTGTTTCAAAATAAAATAGGGCTGGGATGTATCTCAGAGGTAGAACACCCCTGGATTCAATCCCCAGCATGACACACAGACACAAACACACACACACACACACACACACACACACACACACACAACCATATGAAAATAATATAAATATCATTAAGGTTAAAACCTTAGAAAAATATGTATATTTCCTAGAAAAATATGAATTGCCAAAATTAGCTTAAGAAGCAATTACCAAAACTCACCTAAGAAGAAGTAAGAAATCTGCATTAACCAATAGCCATTAGAAAAACGAGGTGCAGCACAGCTACCCCAAAAGCAACAAATATGTTACGGAAAGTTTTTGAAGTTTTTCAAGGAACAGATAATTCCCAGATTTTAATTTTTTTCAGAGAATAGAAAAAGAAGAAAAGCTTCTTCTTCAATTTGTCATTTTACTCATGCATAAATTTATGGATAAAGTCCCAGCAATTTGATTGTTGGATCAAGGGTATATGTACTTGTAATTGTCGTTACATTACTATAAATAATGTAGCAATTTATCCATCATATGAATGGAATGCCTGTTCCCACCTATTCTTTTTTTGGTACTAGAGATTGAACCCTGTGGCATTCTACCTCTGAGCTATACCTTCAGCTCTTTTTTATTTTTATTTTGTTTTGTTTTGAAACAGGGTCTCACTAGGTTGCTGAGTCTCACTACATTGCTGAGGCTGTCCTCGAACCTGTGACCCTCCTATCTCAGCCTCCCAAGTACTAGGATTACAGGTGTGCACCACCATGCCTGGCTCTCACATATTCTTATCAACAATGTTTTAAATTTTTTAGTCTTTGCTAACGTGAGTGATGATAAATGATATTCCATTGCAGTCTTAATTTGTATACTTATTAAAAATAAAGTTTATCTTTGCCTATGTTTAAATCTGTGTGTAACTCAATTATGCATACTATTTATATTCTTTGCCCATTTGTATATATACTTTTTCTTATTGTTTTTTGGGGACTCTATATAAGATAGATTTCATATATTCCCCATTTATCATTTGTATTTTGATTTTGCTAATAATGTTTTTTGACATGGAGAATTCAAAAATTTTTATATGATTGTGTTTAGCTATCTTTCTAAAGTTGCTTCTGTGTTTTATGTCATGGACTAAGATAACGTTCAAATCCCCCAATCTTTTGTGACATGTGGATTGAGTCAGAGATCCAACTTTATTCCCTTCACACACACACAGACAGACATGAAAGGCCACCAAAGACACACCTTTTAGGTTGCTTGTAGTCACAGCCACAGATAATAAGGATGCTTATAAAGAGCTCTACCTAAACCATAGAGAAAATGAGTCAACATTGGAACTGAGTCTTTTTTATTTTGGTAGTACTGTGGATTGAACCCAAGGGCATTCTACCTCTGAGCTACACCCCAGCCCTATTTTTATTTACTTTTTTTTTTTTTAACGGGTCTCACTAAGTTGCAGAGGGCCTCTCTAAGTTGCTGAGGCTGGCTGCAAACCTGCAATCCTCCCGTCTCAACCCAAGTACTGGGATTCCACCACCACACCCAGCTAGAACTGAGTCTTAAAGAATAGGTAGGACTTAGCCAAACAAATGAGGACAGGAGACCTGAAAGTAATTCAGTCCAACTAAAGAACAGATGTGGAGGAAGGGAATGGTGAGAGACGAGTCTCAAGACTCATCTCTCCCAGGGCGGCCTGGGATGCCATGCATACAAATTTGACTTTTATTTTGAAAACAAAGGGGAGTCATAGAAGAATGATCTTTTAGTGGGAGAGAAGGTAGCATGCTCAGATTTGCATCTTAGGGAGATGATGCTGGCAGGCTGGCATGGAGCAGCCCGGATCCCACAGACCATCCTAGTGAAAGCTGGTTCCTTGTAGCATCCCCTGTCCCCACATCACTTGCTAACAACTGCATGTACTGGGCCTGAAAACAAGTATTCTACTTCTAATTATTTCTCCACAGCGTAGACAAACAAAAGAATGTTCCAGAAAAGAACAAAACCTGGTGGTGCATGGTTTTAAGTATGACTATTTTAACCCCCAAATCTAGAGTACTTGAACACCAGTAAGCTTGTGTGAAATGTGAGTGTACAACGATCTCTAACTCAGTTCAACTGGAAGGCAGCCCAGAGGCCCCTCTCCCACCCAGAACAGGAATCCCTTCCCCAGCACGCCCAACAGGTGGCACAAGGCTCCTGTTGGCCGCTCTCCACCTTCAAAGGGAGCTCACTGGCCTCCTGTTCCCGTTGCTCAGATCTAAACATAGAAAGTTCTTTCTCATGTTGAGCCAAATTCTTTCTCCCTGGGACTTTTACCCATTGGTCAGCAATGTCACCTCCTGAGTCCTCTTTCCTCAAGGAAAAACCATTAGCCTTAGAGACAGGAGGCATAAGGAAAGGCCATCAGAGGGCACCAGGAGTTAGAATGTTTAAAATACGCCATCGGTGACCCAACAATGTGAATGTATGTAATGCCATGGAGCACTTAAGAACAGTCACGATGATACATTTTATGGATATTTTAGCACACTTTAAAAATTTTAAAATATGTGAGCAATAATACACTGACCAGTTCAAATAACCCAGCATGATGCTTTGAACTTCAAATATTTGTGGCACTTCAGAATGACACTGAATTCTTATTTTCCTCCTTCTAATTCATTCTTATTTCTACCTCCTGACACTTTCAGAGTTTCCTCCCACCCTTTCTTTAAGTCGGGGTCTTAGTTTATCTTAAAGAGCCAAATTTTTCTCTCTTTGGCTCCCTCTGAATCTTGATCTAAGTTAGCATTATTTGCTCAGTTATTTCAGGGCAAAAATTATGTACTTTTAGCCAGGCGTGGTGGCGCATGCTTGTAATCCCAGTACTTGGGAGGCTGAGACAGGAAGATCCGGGTTCGTGGCCAGCCTCAGCTACTTAGTGAGGCCATCCGCAACTTAGTGAGACCCTATTTCAAAATAAAGAATAAGAAATAGAACTGGGGGTGTAGCCCAGAAATAGAATCCCCCTGGGTTCAATCCCCGGTACTGCCAAAAAAAAAAAAATGTACTTTAAACCAAATAACCCCATGCTGCCCTAACAGTTCTAGCAGAGGCAGCTTTTTTTTTTTTCTCTTCTTTTTTGGTTCTGAGGATTAAACCCAGAGGCATTCCACCTCCAAGCTACACCCTCGGCCCATTATTATTATTTTTTTTAATAGGGTCTTGCTATGTTGCAGAGGGTCTCGCTAAATTGCCGAGGCTGGCCTCAAACTTGTGATCCTCCTGTCTCCCAAGTACTGGAATTATAGGCATGCACCACCATGCCCAGCCAGGAGGAAAGATTTTTTTTTTAATTCATTCCAAAATCTTAAGATCTCAACTTTTGCAGGAGGAACTTTATTTTTTAAAAAAGACTCTGAGAAAACACTTAGAACATAGAGGAACCAATGATAACAGTGCCATTCTTAACTGGCTCCTCTTACTCATCTATTAATGTGTTACCTGGTTGTAAGGCCAGCTTCAGTTATGTGACTTTACAATTTTTAGTCTGCAAGAGATATTTATTATAAAATTTTCACGCCAAAGAGTGGACCTGAGTTTTTCTGTGGGGCAAAATTAGTCGTGAGTTTGCCCATCTGACAGGGCAAGCCTTGCTGGGCTGTGCTCCTTCCAGCAGGTGGGACCTGGAGTCTGGGGGGTCACTCTGTGCCCCAGCCATCCTCCGCTTCGTAAGCTCTGTGGCAGCTGCTTTAGCCACGGCCTCAGGAAAGCTGGTTTGTCATTTATAGATGCAGATCATTCAAGTGAGGTGGGATCCAGTAGCAGACTGCTAACATAGCAATTGGCCAAAATTTAAAATCTACATGCCGAAATGTAACCAACTTTTGAATGTTAAACAAAACTTTCCATGAACTATACTGCTTTTTTAAAGTTCAACTTAATGTTTGCTTATCCCTTTTTTTATTCTCTTTCCCTTTTAAAACTTAATAAATGCACCAAAGGGAAATGAGTGTGATTTTCTTATAAGGATTCATATTTCCCTAATTTTTATAATATTCTTGGTAAATCTTGATTCTTATAAAGAAGCCATATTTTTAGGATATAGCATAAAATACTTTCTCATATATCTTCACTGTAAGATCTGTGTAAATTATGTGTTTCTTAAAAACCATTCGAAAATATCTCTCAGCTCCTAATAATGGCAGAGTCGTTTGATTATACTAATCTTTTCAAAAATTACAATTATAAGGTCTGGACAACATGTGAAAAAAGGGACAATTTGGGTTTGTTTAGTTATATTTGTGATACTGGGGATTGAACACAGGGTGACTCTACCACTGAGCCACATCCCTAACCCTTTTTCTTTTTTTTATTTTGAGTGAAGCTGGCCTCAAACTTGCAGTTCTCCTGCCTCAGCCTCCTGAGTCCCTAGAATTACAAGCGTGCACCATCACATCAAGCCCCCCCCAAAAAAAAAGGCAATTTGAATATACTGGAAAACTATCAAAAGCCAACAAAGTCGGGAGAAGTCCACTTCTACATGCTGAATGCATGTCTTCATGAGGTTTGCAAGTTCATAATTTTTATCCGAGTGCACTTACCAAGCCATTGTTTTGAGTTACCAGACCAGGCTGGCAGATCAGGCTAAATTAACAGGAGAAATCCTGGAAAGGATTTACTGCAGACATTTTGAGACACAACATCTATCCAAATAATCTGCCTAGCTCCTTGACCAGTTCAAAAATTTAAAGAGAGAAAGGAAATGTGGCAGCTGGGAACTGAAAGAATGAGCAGAGTTCAACTACTGCTGAATGCTCAGGGACAGAGCTTGGAATCAGTCCAGGGTTTAAAAAGGTTACTCTTCAGCCAGGTGTGGTGGCCCATGCCTGTAATCCCAGGACTTGGGAGGTTGAGACAGAAGACAGCCTTGACAACATATTGAGACTCTCGGCAACCTAGCAAGACCCTACTTCAAAACTAAAAAATAAAAAGGGCTAGGGGTGTGGCTTGGAGGGAGAATGCCCCTGGGTTCAATCCCTAGTGTCTCTCACACACACACACACACACACACACACACACACACACACACACCTCTTTGAAGGAATATAAAGGAATCCAGAGTCTCTACATTATACTTTTCACTAGACCCAACATCCAATTAAAAATCATAGGGCATTTAACATAACAAAAAATGTGATCCATACTTGGGTGGAGAAATGGAACCCTAAAATGACCTAGATGTTGTTTTAATAAACAGACAAGACTTTAGGGAAATCATTATAAATATATCCAGGGACTTAGGAAAAATTTTGTCATAGCAAATAAACCTGATGGTGGATTCAAAACATAGCAGTAGAAAACAAAACAACAACAACAACAAAAAAAAAAACAGAAGCAATTGGAAAAATTTAAAGCTAAAAGTGCAATAACTGAAATAAAAAATTCAGACCAGGTGAGGTGGCACATGCCTGTAATCCCAGTACTTGGAAGACAGACAGGAGAATCACAGTTGTTCAGCAACTTAGAAGGACCCTGTTTCAAAATAAAAGATAAAATGGGACTGAGTTCTAGCTCAGGGATAGAATGCCCCTGGGTTCAATCCCTAATACCAAAAACACACACAAAAAATCATTCATCGGATGTTCTTAACAGCATTTTGGAGGCAGCAAAGAAAGAGTGAATTTGAAGATTCTTTAATCGGCAGTATGATATAGGCAAAAGTTTCCCAAATTTGGAAATTGATACATTTATTTTTAAAATCCATGATTTATTTCACAAGAGAAATTAGAAAAGTATTTTAATTGAATTATAATGAAAATATAAGATACCAAAGTTTGTGTGATGCAATTATAATGAAAATACAAGCGATCAAGGAGTACTCATGTCATGGGAGAAGGGTCAATTCTGTGAAGGGCGAGGAGGAGTTCCCAGTGAGGGAGAGAGAGGAACCCAACTCAGGACCAGCGGGGTCCTTGGCTGACATGATAGAAAAGAATTTCAGCACATGCCAGGCAGATACATAGAGATATTTTTAGGAAAGCAAGAAATACACCTTCCAGGGAGAATGCGGGCCATCTCCAGGGCGAGAGACACATTTAGGGGTTCACAGTTCTTCTCATGAGGAGTGAGTAGGAGGAAGGATGTGAGGATGGCATCAGCAAGTAGTCCCAAGACGATTTAGGGTGTCTAGCATTCTTCCAGGTCCTGATGGGGTTTTCAGTATCTTCTCCATCGGTATCTCTTTTGTTTAGACTGTTCAGGGCTAAGTGTTCAAGGAGATTGCTCTGTCTTCTGACCAACAGGTATCTCTCCTGCTTAACTATTCCTTGGTTGGATAATTAACAGTTTCCAGGATGGTGCCTGGCCACCTTTCCAGTTCTTTTGTGTAGTCTCTGCTGTCTGATCAATAGATACCTCTTTGAGGATAGTCAACAATGCTCAGGGTAATTATTAAAGACCTGTAAATTCCTCAGACATTTGGGACTAACAGGCCTAGCAGGGTGGGGGAAGCAGACAGGCCTGGCTGGAAGAGTAAGGGTATTGAGGAATTTTGCCACAGGCTTCCATATAAAGTTACATCTCCCTCCCTCCCTCCTTTCTTTCTTTCCTTCTTTTTATTTCTTTCTTTCATTCTTGTGTGTTACTGGGGATTGAAACCAGGAGATTGAAACCTTGGATTGTACCTCCAAGCTACACCTCAAGCCCTTTTTATTTTTTGTTTTGAAACAGGGTCTAGCTAGGTCGCTGAGAGTATTGCTATGTTGCTGAGGCTGTCCTTGAACCTGCGATCCTCCTGTCCCAGCTTCCCAAGTATTGGGATAACAGGCATGCACCACCACACCTAGATTATGTCTTCTTTCTACTTATTTATTTTATATCTTCTATCCTACCTCATTTATAGAGAATTTTACATTGTTAAATGCTTCTATTAGAAAGGAAGAAAAACTTAATTGTCTAGCCATTAGCTGATGAATAGATACATAAAACATGATATATCTATACAATTGGCTATTTTTTGGAAGTAAAAAGGAATGAACTGCTAATAGTTGCTACAACATGACAAACCTTGAAAATATTAAACTTTTCAGTCACAAAAGACTTCATCTTGTGTGATTCTATTAATAGAAAATGTCTATAATAAGTAAATCTATAGAGACAATTAGATCAGTAACTGTTTCCAGCCAGGGAAGAAGAGCAAAGGGTGGATTAAATTATAAAGGGTACAGGGTTTCACGAAAATGTTACAGAATTTATTTGATGTTGCACAACCCTGTGCATATACTTAAAAGCATTGAATTGTATCCTTTAAATGTGAAAATTGTATGGTATGTGAATTATGTCTCAATAAAGCTGTTACCAATGAAAATTACCTAAATTTTTCAACATAAGAAATTAGACAATGAGCAAATTAAACCCAAAGTAAGTTAAAGTTAAGAAATAATAGATAAGAGCACAAGCCAATGAACTAGAAAACAGATGAAAAATAAGAGGACATAAGCAAAAAGTTAGTTCTTTGAAATTATTAATGAAAGTGGCAAATAGATAGCAAGACCGATAAAGGGGAAAATACTACAGTAATGGAATAGAGGACATCAGTACAAGTCCCGCGGACATTGCGATGTTTGTGTAAATGCATATATGTACCAAAACTCATTAAACTCCACACCAAAAGTGGGTAGATTTGATTGTGAGCAAGTTATATCTCAATAAGGCTATCAAATAATCAATCAGTAGAATCCACATGCTTAACAGAATAAAGAAGAAAAACCATACAGTTATTATCAGTTGATGCCAACTCTCCAGGCTTCAAGATAGATAGAGGACTATTAAATTCATTTTTCTTAGACTGAGCTAAACATCTGTTTTGATCCCAAATTGGTGAGAGTGCCCTTGTGCATCTTCAGGACCTAAGAGCATACATTTTTCAAAGACCATGTGTCTTAGTCCACTTTGTATTGATCTAACAAAATCCCCGAGGCTGAGTACTATATAAAATAAAGAGGTGGATTTATCTCACAATTTTGGTGGCTGGAGGGCTCCAACAGCATAACCTGGTATCCAGGTGAGGACTCCCTGTCTGTGTCACAACATGGCAGAGCAGAAAGGGGACCGACCAGCTGCCTGCAGAGGAATATGTGTGCACGCAAGGAAGTAAGGAGCCAGGGAGGGGGTCTTTTATGTCTGCTCTTAGTAAGGACTCTACTCCTACAAGACCTGACCCCCTCTCCCAGGACAGCATTAATCCATCCTCGAAGGTGGAGCCCCCACGACCTAATTACCCTCCACTAGGCCTCACATCTTAAAGTTTCTACTACCTCAACACCACCACAATGGAGACCAAGCTTCCAGCACTCAAACCTTTGGGCGAGAAATCATATCCAAATCCCAATACTCTCATATCATCTCTCAGCAAGGCATCCCCCGAGCTCCAGCGACCACTTCAACCCTGCCTTACCCGTTTTTCTTTGTCACTTAAAAAGGGCCCAGGTGAGGGGGCTGGTGGCACAACTCAGTGTTAGAGTATGTTCTTAGGATGCCCAAGGCACTGAGTTCCCTCTCCAGCCCCTCCCCCCAAAGAGAAAACCAAGCCCAGGTGAAAAAGAAACTACCTATGCGGCCATTTCTATCTTAGCAGGATTCTAAGAACTAGTCAATGGCTAGCCACTACAGTCTGTTGACATCGTTACAACACAACCTTTACTGTGAGCACAGGTCACCCCATTCACTGGTTTCTTTCCCCTCCCGCAGTGGTTATGTGCTATGACAAAAGAAATTCAGTACCTGACTGTGCAGCTGGGCACAGATCCAAGGAAGATCAAACAGGCAGAGACTGGGACCCACGGGCACCTCACGGCAGGTCCATGACAAAGGACAAGAAAAGCGTGGGGTTTTCTTTAAAAAAGCAACTAGAAGACACGGTTCCTACTTAGCAAAGGAAAGAAAGGCAAAAATAACTTTCCTTTCCTCCTATGCTATTCTCACTGCTGAGAACCAGTGAAGGGAGACTTCTTTATGATTCTTGAAGGTTATATTAGAGGATAGTATTACGTTGTGGCTTTGTGGTACCTAAAACCTAGTCTGAGAAATACTGGTTTCTACCAAATTCTGGTATTCGCTATGTTAGGGCTCTTGGGCAGAATCTTGAGGCATGATAGAGAAGTTTTCCATGGTTTTCCACATAGACTACAGTCTCAGTAGGAATGAATTGTGAGGCAGTAAAGTGCAGGGTTTAAGACACTGGCTTGCTTCAGACAAGCCCAAGTTTCAGTCTCAATTTTGCCAATAATTAAGTATATGGCCTTGGGCAAGCTAGCTAACCTTTCTGAACCTTGGTTTCTTCATCTCTAGGATGGGCATGATAACACAGCATAGAGTAGCCAGGAGAAATAAAATAATGATTGTAAAAAAGCATATGACAGCACCAGGCATGGTGGTGCACACCTGTAATCCCAGTACTCAGGAGGCTGAAGCAGGAGGATTGCACTTTGAGGCCAGCCTCAGCAACTTAGCAAGACCCTGTTTAAAAATAAAAATAAGAGCCAGGCGTGGTGGCGCACGCTTGTAATCCCAGTACTTTGGGAGGCGGAGACCGGAGGATCCGGGTTCGCGGCCAGCCTCAGCTCTCTCGCTCTCTCTCTCCTTCTCTCTCTCTGTCTCTCTCTCTCTCTCTCCTTAGTAAGGCCCTCCGCAACTTTGTGAGACCCGGTTTCAAAATAAAGTATAAAAAATAGGGCCGGGGCGTAGCGCGGAGGTAGAATACCCCTGCGTTCAATCCCCGGTACCACAAAAATAAATAAATAAATAAATAAATAAATAATAAAAAAATAAAAATAAGAAGGGCTGTGGGAATGGCTTAGTGGTAGAATGCCCTGGGGTTCAATCCTCAGTTAGACACACACACACACACAAACACACAGGCACACGCACACACACACACATATGACAGTATCTGACAAAGAGTAAAAGAATGCATAATACTATTTATTTCTTCATGTTTACATATGTTTTCTGCTGGGGAAATTGGCACTCTGGTACATTGCCAGTGGGAATATAAGTTGGTATAGGCTCTTTGGAGGACAATTTGATAGTTTCCGTTGAATTTCTTAAATCCCACAGGCTTCAAGCTTGCGATTCCACTTCCAGATGTCTATGAGAGAACCACTCATAAGCATATATTGAACTATGAAAATGTTTAATTGAGTCTACTAATGGGCCCTATCAAACATACCTGGAGACCACACTTTCCCCACGTCCTGCACTGTGTCAGTCAGAGCTGCAAGAGCACTAGCTCTGCTAAAGCATCGTTAACACGTTTCTCAAGCTTCCAAGAAAGCCAGTCTTAGTTCCCTGCTATTTTAGAAATGGATGTTACATAAGCCTGAGAATTGCAGAGTGTAGAATAAAAAAAAAATCTTAGGACTAGCATGGTTTAACTACCTCTTCTCATAGATGAGAAAATTTGGGGCCCATTGAAGTACAGTGACTACCCCTGGTTTCCCAGCAAGAAGAGGGCAGAAGCCCAGTACAAACTGATGCTGCTTATGAGTTTACGCTCTCCAAACCCAGCTGTGTCCTTTACAGTGCCTCCGCAAAATTTATTCTTCCTTATCTTTGGTGTGGCGGGCATAGCCTGCTGTCTACCCAATATCCATTCTCCATTGTTTTTCCTTTCTAGGAGTTAGAAATATTAGCATACTCAGATTTTCTTGCAGCCAAACTCTATTCTGGCCAGTGACATGTAAATTGCAGTGCAGTGGGTGAGGCTTTCAGGAATGCAGTTGTTTTCCTTAATTAAAAAGAGAAAGAAGCCGGGCAAAGTGTGCAGGCCTCTAATCCCAGTACTTGAAGACTGAAACAGGAGGATCACAGGTGCAAGGTCAGTCTCTGCAACTTAGCAGGACTCTCAGCAACTTAGTGAGACTCTGTTTCAAAATAAAAAGGGCTGGGGCCTAGCTCAGGTAGAGTGCCCCTGGGTCCAATCCCTAGTACCAAAATAGAGAGCGCACGGGTGCGCACTGGCATGTAATTTCTTTATCTTTCCCCAAGTTTCTTCTTGAAATGAAGATGTGTTCCCTGGAGTGTCAGCACCATATTATCCCTAGGATGACAAAGCCATCCACTAATGCTGGCAGGTAGGAATACGGGTCCAGGATACTGGTGACACTGCAGAGCCCCTGCTCCAGCCTCATGCTGGCTACTGCTTGTTACTTTATTTTTTAATGGCAGAAAGATAAGTGCCTTTTTGTTTGAGCCACTATGATCCTATTTTCATTTTCTCTTCACTTCTCAAGGAGAACAGAGGCTGTGGGGTATAAACTCTGCTATGTCTACGTTCATGTTGCTTTATGCACCCCGGTCCCAGGGAGGAAGGGACCATCCTTCTTTCCCAGTTTACCTTGTCCATCTCCTTTAGTCGCCCTCCATTTCCTTCTTGACTTCTGTCTTCCTGTCTCTTATAGATACTTTTGTCTGTCTACTTGTGTGTTTGTTTGTTTGTTTGTAGTGCTGGGGATTGAACCCAGGGACATTCTACCTCCGGACTACACCCCCAGTCCTTTTTTTATTTTTTATTTTTTTGAAACAGGGTCTCACTAGGTTGAGAATCTTGCTAAGTTGCTGAGGCTGGTCTCGAACCTGCGATCCTCCTGTCTCAGCCTCCCAAGTACTGGGATTACAGGGATACGACACCATGCCTGGCTAAAAACATCTTTTCATTTTCAATTTTTACTCCCTTTAAAATATCATTCTTTCTGTTTCACTTGACATCTAAAAGTCTTGGGAGAAAGACTTCAAAAGCCTGCCCTCCCTGCTGTTAAAAATGGCTTACGAATGCCCTCACCTGACATCCAGCATTTGCTCCCTGTCTGGCTGGATTGTGGACCGTGGGCATTGTTGACCCACCTTTCTCCTCTTGGACGCTCACCTCCCTTGACTTCATGACATCTTTCTCTCCTGCCTCTCCAAGCCAGGCTCTGGCTCAGGCACCTTCTCTGGCTCCACCTTACCTGCCTTGCTGTTAGGTGCTGAGGTCCTCAGTGGCCTCCTGGACTCCATCTTCTCATTCCCAGCCTCTACAACTCCCGTGGCTCCACTGACCTTGGATTTGTTAACTTTCTGCAAGTCTACTTGTGTATCTCCTAATTGTTTCCATTTTTCCCCCCTGAACTTCAGGGTGTGTGTGTGTGTGTGTGTGTGTGTGTGTGTGTGTGTGTGTATTTTACTGGGGATTGAACCCAGGGGTGTTCTACTTCCAAGATACGCCCCCAGCCATTTTTATTTTTTATTTTGAAAGAGGGTCTTATAATTTGTTGAGGGTCTTGCTAAGTTGTTGAGGCTGGCCTCAAACCTGAGATCCTCTTGCCTCAGCCTGCCAAGTACTGGGATTACAGGCATGAGCCACCACACTCAGCCCAATCAATATTTTTAATCGCCTTCTAGATACTCTCCAACTTCTCCTGGAACTTCAAGTTCAATGTGTCCAAAGGCAAAGGCACATGTCCCATCCCTAACTCACCTGCCACTGCTGCTCGGCCCCTCTGAGGACTTGCAGCGTCCAGAATCCAAATCAGAAGCCTGGAAGGGACCTTGTTTTTATATAATCGATACACACATTCCTAAAAATCAGTACAAAGTTGATCAATAAAACCATGGGGAAAGTGGGCACAGTATTCAAAAACTTCATCAGTGATATGAAAGAAGGAAGGCAGGAGGGAGGGAAGGAGGGAGGGAGGGAGGGAGGGAAGAAGGAAGGAAGGAAGGAAGGAAGGAAGGAAGGAAGGAAGGAGAACCTTATCCTCATGAAATCAGGAGCATGGTCTTACATACATTAGGTGATTGAGAAATACATAAGTAATACAAGAAATATGACACTTTAAAACCCACCCTGAGGTTTGCTTGGGGAACCGGCATCTGAAGGGTTGCGGTGTGGGGGGCATTGGGAGGGGGTGCAGGAAGATGATTGGGATCAGATAAACAGCTGCTACACCAGGTGTGGATGGGTGTGGCTCATGACACACTGGGAACTGAGGTGGCTGGTGTCATGGTATGGATGCAAGTTGGAAAAGAGTTTCCAAGACAAAGAGCAGAGCTACAGGCAGTGATTTATTTAGGAAAGCAAGAAATACACATTCACAGGACAGCCATCTCCAGAGTGAGAGAGATGCCTTTGGGGGTTTATGGCTCCTCTTTTACAGGAGACTTTCGCGAGGGGTGGGGAGGAGGAGGGATATGTAGATGACAACAGTTCGGTCCTCACAGATGATTCAGGGTGCTTAGGTCATCTCCCAGGTCCTGATGGACCTTCAAGGACATTTCGAGTTCAATGGGGTCTGCAGCCAGAACACTGTTCTTGGGGCTCTCTGAAGCCTCCCCCGGTTAAGCAAGGCACCACAGCAGTAGGTGTGGGAGGCCTGTGCATGCACAGGTGTGTGTTTTTTGCATTCCTAACCTGGATACAGGTGTCTACATTCACCTAGCATTGTTTTTTTTTTTTTTGGTATTGGGAATTGAACCCAAGGGCATTCTACCTCTGAGCTACACCCCCAGACTTTTTTACTTTTTGTTTTGAAACAGAGTCTCACTAAGTTGCTGAGGCTGGCCTCACACCTGGGATCCTCCTGTCTCAGCCTCCCAAGTACTGGAATTACAGGCATGCACCGCCATACCCAGCTTCACCTAGCATTTCTTGACAGAAAATATGTGCACAAGGTATTACAAAAATTGCATTATATTCAAATTTTCCCCTAATAGAGCAATAGAGTTGGGATAAATTTGAATTTTCAAAGTAAGAATTAGAGTTGAACTGTGTCTTACGGAACCATCTTTTTACCCACAACAGGGTACACTTGGTCACTAAATCCCAGGACTTTTCCTCCTATTTGTATGTTTCTTCTCCATTTCTGCCATTGCTGCTCAGGTCCAGAGGCTCATTACCTCCCTCTGCAACAGCCACTTCATTTTTTTCCACTCCCCTGCCTTGTCTTCCCCCATTGGTCAGGTGCTTGGGAACTGTCACACCCACAGTCATGTCCCTGGGCCAATACCAGTCAGCAAGGGCTTCTGTTCTTTTGCCAAGCTATGATCCACGGTTCCTGAGCCATTTGTTCATTGTAAGATGGACCTTCTAACTGTAGCCTCCCATTAGGGTTGTTGGGAAGATTGATGGAGGGAATCAGTAGAAATCATTTGTACAGCTTCAGCACAGAGCAGCAGCCGATGGCCATTCCCGGTACTGCAAAAAATAAAAAAAAGAAAAGAAGAGAAGAGAAAAAAGAAAAGAAAAGAAAAAAGAAAAGAAGAAAAGAAAAGAAAAAAGAAGAAAAGAAAAGAGAAAAAGAAAAGAAGAAAAGAAAAGGAAAGAAAGAAAAAGAAAAGAAACCGAAAAAAGTCTTTGTGGGTTGGAGATGTAGCTCAGTGGTAGAGTGCATGCCTAGAATGGGCAAGGCCCTAGGTTTGATCCCCAGCACAGCAAAATAGATGATTAGATAGATAGATAGATAGATAGATAAACATGAAAAATAGGCATATTGACTCTACATTTCCTAGGATTAAGCCAAGTCATTTGAAAAGGGTTTATAAGACCCTCTGGATTCAGGATGGTTTTCAGTCTTATGTTCTTTATCCCCAGCCCATCCCCAAGTAACCTATTTTAGACTTTCCTAACTGATCCCCTCCCTTCCCTTGCCGAAAAAGGAGGAGGGGGAGGGAGAAGGAACAGGAGGAGGAGGAGGAGGAGGAGGAAGAGGAGGAGGAGGAGGAGGAGGAGGAGGAAGGAAGGAAGAGAAGGAAGGAGGAGGAGGAGGAGGGAGGAGGAAGGAGGAGGAGGAGGAGGGAGGAGGAAGGAGGAGGAGGAGGCAGCCAAGCCTTGCCTTGCCTTTAGTGCTCCCTCTGAACTCCACCATGCTGCATCCATACACCTCGGATAGAGCATCTCCCAGTCCCATGTAGTGGACACTGTTCGCCGCCCACCAAACACCCCGAGCTCTCACCCTGTTCTTCTGTTCTGATAGAACTCAGCTTTTTTAGACCAACACTATGACACTCCTCTATGATACTCAGGTATGGTGATACCATTCCCAGAATCCAGGGCAGATCCCAACCAGTCTGAGCCAATCGAAGTTATCTCAATCTCCTTGCCAGTGATGAATTTTGGAATGGACATGTGACCCAGCTCTGGAAAATAAGATTTAAGGGTCCATCTGCTGGGGAATTTTGAAAAAAAAAAGGGGGGGGTTCTTTCTTCCAAGAAGTATAGAAAGAAATGGTTCTCTTTATTCCCTTGGATGTCATAATGTCTGCTGTGATTGCTGGCACTGCTGCAGCCATCTTACCTCTAGCCTAGATTGGATGCCAATATGCATAGAGAAGGGCAGATCCAAGAGTATTAATGAGAAGAGAATGTGGTGTGTTATATCATCCCTGCCCTACCTCAGGACTATTTGATATTTGAGGCAAATTGTTGTTCAAGCCATTTGGGGTTAGGTTTTCTGTCACTTGCTTTAGAGAGCTGTCATTAGAGATATTTACTACCTGGTGATGTTGAGAACCCCACAGGACTTCACTTTTCTTTCCCCAACACTAGGCAGTGCATTGCACATACTGCCTGCTCAGCAAATACTTGTTGGCTGGGTAGATGAATGGACAGATGAATTTCCTGGCATCCTGCCTATGGTGCTTTCCAGTATCTGCTTCCTTCTCAAATATCCTGCTGACCCTGGGATCTTAGCATTAGATAAGAAACTAAGGGAGGCAAGATGTCTAGGCAAGAAGTCCATGTAGCCAAAAAATGTAAAAGCAGCCAAGAATGTTATCCTGGGAGCATCTCAAGGTATCCAGGGGAAAGAACATGAACTTCTCCTTGGACTTTTATTGTGGGGCTGGGCAGTGTTTATACTGGCCACTCACCCTCCTCTTCACCCTCCCCCTTCAGCTTCAACTTCCTCTTTCACCAGAGCCTTAACATTCTAAGGGTTTGGCTTTCTGCTCCTGCCCATTTGACAGACAGCTGCATCTTCTCCTGCGGTGCCAGCCATGTCCCCGAGACATGATGGTGAAGGCTGGGGTGAATGGATAGCTGTGTTGGGTTCCTGGTCACCAGGGCTGCTCATAACTCTGACAAAGTGAACATCATCACCATCAATGACCCCTTCATTGACCTCAACTACATGATCTACAAAAACATGTCCCACGATGATCCCACCCAAGGTACATTCAGTGGCACCGTCAAGGCTGAGAATGGGAAGAACATCTCCGTCTTCCAGAAGCAAGATCCTGCCAACACCAAATGGGGTGATGCTGGTGCTGAGTACACTGTGGAGTCTACCGGTTTATTCACTGTTATGGAGTAAAGCTGGGGCTCACATATAGGCTGGGGTCAAAAGGGTCACCATGCTCCTTCTGCTGATGTCCCCATGTTAGTGATGGACATGAACCATGAGAAGTACGGCAATTGCCTTGAGATCATCAACAATGCCTCCTGTACCACAATTGCTTATCCCCCCACCCACACCGCTGCCAAAGTTGTCCCTGACAAGGCTGGCATCATGGAGGGACTCATGACCACAGTCCATGCCATCATTGCTACCCAGAAGACCATGCGTGGCCCCTCTGGAAAACTGTGGTGTGCCAACCACACACTGCCCAGCGCATCGTCTCTGTATCTACTATGGGCATGGTCATCCTGAGCTGAATGGGAAGATCAGTGGCATGGCCTTCTGTGTGTCGCCTCCAGTGTGGCAGCTGGAGATCAGACCTTGCATCTGTTACAGGGTGGGAGATTTTAAAATCATTCTGCACAACCTCAGTCCTTGCTTATCTGCTTGAAAAGCATCCAAACAGAAAGCGCACATGGGGAATACAGGAGGTTTATTTAGCGAAGTGAAGGCATCCTATCAGAAAAGCAGTGAAGAGAGAGGAAGGGGTCGTGCTGTAGGGGGAAAAGTGTCTGGAACGGGCCATTTCGCTGGAATGGAGAGAGGGCCTGGGGCAGTGGGGTCTGGAGCCGTCTGTTTCTGGGAAAGGAAAGCTGCGTGGATCGTTCCATGTGTTGGGTTTTAGAGTCCCTCTGGGCACTTTCATATACCTATTACATTTGGAGTGACTGATGTCGCACTTTAGTGACCCTGTGTTGTTTCTCCGCCCCCTTCCCACAGGGGAGGGGTCAAAGTGAGCAAGGCTCTACAGGTAAACTTCCGGTCTATCCCTGCCAACCCCGTCTCTGCCCCTCCCACAGGGGAGGGTTCTAAGTGAGTCTTTGCAGGTCCAGTCCGTCCCAGCTGACCCATCTGCTAATGTCTAGCTAGCTACCTAACACATCTAGAAAAATCTGCCAGATGTGATACCATCGAGAAGGTGGGGAAGAGACCCCTAAAGGGCATCCCTGGCACACTGATCCCTCATTACCATATAACAAACTATATACTTACTGGCTCCCTCCTCCTCTAGCAGGTGAGCCCCGGGAGAGCAGGGACTTCATCTGTTTTGACCACATTTATGCCCCTACCATTCATAATAGCACCTGGCTTCACAGTACCTCCTTCATGAGAATGTATTCAGTTCCTGTATCCTAGAAAGATTTGTGGAAGAATCTTAAAATAACTCTGGTACGTGGCTTATTTTTAGTAACATTGCCCTTGGGTGATACATTTACTTGTACTTTCTGGTAATGTCTTTGTATCATTGGTCATTCTACCCTGGGCTGTAGTTCCAGCACTTCCAATGTAAAGTTTACAGCAGCTTTGGAGAAGAGGAAATGATAGGGTTTGGAGAGCCTGTAAAATCTTCCTGTGCTTTGCCACACACTGTGGAAATGTAAAGGTATGTTAATACCAAAGGTCAGAGGCACCATTTCTTTTATCTTCTTTCTGCAGAAGAAATTACATTTAATTTAAAGAACATGCCCAGGTAATTTCCATCAGTAAACAAATGGAATTTGAAAATGAATGTATTAACATACCTGTATTTGCTTAGCACAATCCAATAAAAAGAGAGTTTTATTATTTTATCCTTACCTAAGTAAAGGATAGTATTGTGGGGGCAGGGGCAGCTTTCTGGAATTCCTGGCACTTGGAAATGCTCCAAAGGATACCAGTCAGGTTTGGGGGATGTGTATGTGGTGGGGGAGTTAGTTCACATCTGAGAAAGGGAGAGAGGGAGGAGAAGAAAGGAAAGGAAGGAAGAAGAGAAAATGAGGGCCAACTGATCCTTACATTGCCTTCTTCTCATTAGGATAGAACCAGGCTCACTTCCTAACACAGCAGCTGGCCAGATGTTCTCGTGGGCTGTCTCTAGTCCATCTGTCTTTGCTTCTGCCCTGATGTGCTACTTCTGCTTGGAGAAAGTCTTTAGCTTCCTCAGGTCTTTGCTTCCTTTTTATAGAATGAAGCCTGTGGCCCTGTATAACCCGATGGCCAAGGGCATAGGCACTTGGTCCTCACCCTGGCTCCATAACACACCAGCTTCCTGATCTGGGGCAAATTGTCAAACCTCTCCTTTGCCTTAGTTCCTCACTTGTAAAATGGGGAAATGATAGAACCTAGCTCTTAAAATTGTTGCGAGGATGAAGTCAAGGTTTAAAACTGTGCCTGGCACATAGTAACCATTCAGTAAGTGTAGCTAATATTATTATCCTCTTAGCGAATTCAAATGCTTTCAGCTAGCTGGGCATGGTGGCGCATGCTTGTAATCCCATTACTTGGGAGGCTGAGACAGGAGGATCGCAGGTTCGAAGCAAGCCTCGGCAACGTAGTGAGGCCCTTCACAACTTAGTGAGACCCTGTTTCCAAATAAGAAATAAAATCGAGCTGGAGGTATAACTTGGAGGTAGAATGCCTCTGGGTTCAATCCCCAGCACCAAAAAAAAAAAAAAAAAAAAACAAATGCTTTCAGCTGCAAGTAACAGAAAACAGAACCAGAAGTAGCTTAAATAAGTGGCTTCCAATTTTTTGTGATCCTGTGTTTCTACGGCAAAAAGTTTTTTCTTAATACACTCTCTATGACATGCATTTATTTTAAGATTATGTCTTTGAATTATTGTACTAATATTTTATAAACCAAGAAATCATAAATGAGGTTAAAATAAAAGCAAAGACAGTGTTATTTGGGTGCAGAATAGGTTGGCAAGTTGGAAGCACAGACTCAGTCAGACTGAAGCAACATCCTGCCGAGGGAAAGTGGGCTTGGCTCTTATCAAGTTCAGCAGGTGGAGACTGATTCAAATCAAGGGGGTGGTAAATTTTCTAAGTGCATTGGAATGTCCAGGGGAAGAAGCAAAACTGGTCACTCCAGTATTTCTCAAACCTTCCAAGGCATTGTTAGATGTTAGAAAATTGTCCCTTCTGGCGGATTCTGTCCTCAACACGATATCTGCATGGTGATCTTCCTCCTGTCAGGAACTCTCCAAGGCTCAAGAAAGGAATTTTGCTTTTTTTTTTAACCATTCTGCAGCCATTTTGACTTTTATCAATTTATATACACAATTTAAAAATTTCAAACTAGAAATATTTAGAGAATGAGATGAAAATAATTTAAACCAGAGTTCTGGTGTCTTCCTCCTACAACCAAATAAATCAACGCACCGTCTTGTGTACACTCCAGTTTGAAGACCAAGGGCTTAAACCAGTGGATCTCAACCAGTTGATTTTACTCCCACCATGACGTTTGGAATGTCTGGAGACATCCGAGGTTCTCATATAGGGGTGGAGGATGCTACATACATACAGCGTTACATACAAGGATGTTGCTAAATATCCTACAAAGCATAGGACAGGGGCTGGGCATGTAACTTGGTGGTAGAGTGCTTGTCTAGCATGCACACGACCCTGGGTTCAATGCCCAGCACTGGAAAAAAAAAAAGGGCAACCGCCCACAATGAAGAATTATCTAGCTGGGCATGGTGGCACATGCCTATAATCCTAGTATTTGGGAGGCTGAGACAGGAGGATCGCAGGTTTGAGGCCAGCTTCAGCAGCTTAGTGAGACCCTGTTTCAAAATTTTAAAAAAAATTAAAATTGGGCTGGGGTGTAGCTCAGAGGTAGACTGCCCCTGGGTTCAATACCCAGTAACACACACACACACACACACACACACACACACACACACACAATCATCTAGCCCCAAATGTTAAAGTCTAGTAGCTCACATGATTAAAAGCCCTGACATGAGGTGTCCCGAGTTGGTTAATTCAGAGGCTCATTGACCTGGCGTTTTCTTCCTTTCTTCTCTACCATTCCATGCATTGGCCTTGACCTTGGTTTATCCCCTTGTGTGGCAGCTTCAAATGTCACATTTACCTGTCCATGATACTACCTAAAAGCAGCTTCTTCCTATGCAGTCATTCAGGGCCAGGCGTAAGACAGTCACGGTTGACCACCTAAAAGGGGCCCCTGCTCTGTGGAAGCACACGGGCTCTCAGGAAAGCAACAAGATCCAAGCTCTGTGAGAAAGAAGAAAGGGGGAAAATGGTTCTAGGCAGCCCATAGGGCCGGCCTCCAATCTCTTCCCATCTCTCTGAGAAGTATATTCATTCTGAGAACAGAACATCTATTTGGAGGTAACTGAGGTCAGACTGCCAAGGTTCAAATCCCAGCTCTGCTACTGATTACTGTGGCTTTTGCCAAAGTCCTTGGCATCTCTGTCCCTCAGTTCCCTCATATACCAAATGGGGATAACATGAGACCCTACTTCCTGGACCTGCATAAATGTTAAAAGAGTTAAAGCATGTGCTGCTCTCAGGACAGTGCCTGGACACAAGAAGCACTGTGGGAATGACACTGGAGTTATGATGAGGGCACACGATGGGTCCTGAACTTCCATATTCCCAGGGCAGATATGGAACAGATAGCAGGCTCCAGACAGACAGGCCCAGGGTCCTGGAAACTAGTTGTATTCTTGTTACAACTTCATGTAGCCCTGAGCAAGATTCTTACCAAGGATCTTTATTTTCGGTGTTGCCCATGACCAACACACCTGCTCAGAGGGTTGTCAGTACTGGAACAAACCAGGGAGTCAGAAAGGGACTTACCTGGCAGGCGCAGGGAATGACAGAGACTTGGCAATCGTGCGTAGGCTGAGCCTGGTCCTGCATGGACTGTTTAGTCCAGGTGTAGGGCCCCCAGCAGTGTTGCCATGCAGCTGTTTCAAAGTCTGTCAACATGTCAGAGATGAACAATCCACAGACCCCAGCTAGGGATCTGTGCACTTTGCAGAGGCCAGAGAAGAAAAAAATTGGCAAATTCCCACATCATACTGCCCCGATACCTGTTCTCTAGCCATCTGGAGTCTTTGCCTGGACTTATAACAATGTAAACTGCAGCTTTACTCATTGGACAATGTCTAGAAAATGTGAATGGAAAAAGAGAGGAAGGGGAAAAAAAGCTAATGGGTTTCAGAGGAAAATGCCACATGTCTCATGAATAAAGCGGAAGCTCTCGCTGCCACAGAGCAGGAAGTAGCCCGAGTCCTGCAGGGTTCTAGGTGTGTTCCTCCTACAGGGAATCATGACCAGAGCCTGAGAACTGAGCGACGGTGGGTGGTGTTCAAGGAAGAACATATCTAAATGCAAGGATGGAAACAAAATTCTGGCCTCTGTCACTCCTTACAACCGGTGGGTTAGAACCACTACTGAAGGCATATAGTACAAAGAAAAATCCATACAGGCAACTTCTGAAGCCATCTGGTCATTTATTTGGGGTTAGAGATCTAGATTTTACATATTCAGGAGAACAGAGAAGTGTCAAAGACCCACAAATATATGAGAGGCAAAGGATATAGAAGAAAAGTCTAGAAAGGAGGGGAGGAGGGAGAGGATGACCACTGTATCTGAAGGAGATCGGTCCACATCTTGGGCAGTTGGTACTAGTCGGAAGTGGGATAGAGTCAGCCCTCCAGGACTTGAGCGCTTAGGAAAGCCAAGCAATCAAATATGAAAAAATGTCCAAACAGCTACAAAGCGAAAGTCAATGAGGTACAAAATAATGAAAATTCTAAGTCCTGGATGGCATAGAATTAAAGAATAGCCTGGGTCTTTTAGTGACGGTACCCGAAAGAAGGGGATGAGCAATGGAGATGGAGTGAAAGAGAGATGCGGAAAGGTCAAAGGCACCATTTCAAAGGCGTTAAGTTTTGTAATGTAACATAGTAGAAAGACAAATTTGTTCACAAATCTCAACACCTTCATTTATAGCTGTGTGGCCTTTGGGTTCTCTAAACTTGAATGTCTTCACTTGTAAAATGGAGATTATGATACCACCTTCTAGGGTAATTATGACAAATAACATATGTTAGTAGGCCCAGCAGAGTGTTTCACGTGCAGTAGGCTCTGAACACATGCGCGCTAGTTCCCTTTCTATTTCCAGGCCTTAAATCCATTGCCCGGGTTTTGATCAGCGCAAAGTCATGTTCTCTCATATCCGGTCAAGGTCATTACTTGACCCAGAGTTACCACATGGGCTCAGACTCTAAAAGGAAAATGGCTCAAAAGAGAGATTTTTTTTTTTTTTGCAGTACTGGGAATCAAACCCAGGGGCATTCTACCTCCAAGCTACACCCCCAGCCCTATTTTTTATTCTTTATTTTTGAAACAGGGTCTCACTAAGTTGCGGAGGGCCTCACTAAGTAGCTGAGGCTGGCCACGAACCTGCGATCCTCCAGTCTCAGCCACCCTAGTACTGGGATTACACGCATATGCCACCATGCCCGGCTAGAAAAAAATATTTTAAAGATGGGATTGTGACAAAGCAATCACACTATACTGCAACTTTAAGGCAAATCAAAATAAAGAAGAAGCCGGGCGTGGCGGCACATGCCTGTAATCTCAGTACTTGGGAGGCTGAGACAGGAGGATTGCAGATTCGAAGACAGTCTCAGTAAGTTAGCGAGACTCTCAGCAAGTTAGTGAGATCCTGTTTCAAAAATTAAAAAAAAAATAAGTAGGCTGGGGGGATATCTTGGAGGTAGAATGCCCCCAGACTCAACCTCTAGTACCAAAATATATACATATATATATATAAAGAAGTAAAAAAGTGGGAAGGCCAGGCTAAGAGAATCAGAAATTGCCATTGAGTCTCATGAGATATATGCTGTGTAAGTGAATGTAAATGTTAACACTTTAGGTAAAATTAATAGGGTTCAAAATTGGATAGTATTAGGATGAGGGTTGGAAGCAAGTTATGAATCTATACGAGAAAGTCAAAATAGCAAACACTCCATTCCTCATTTTTTTTTTCCAAATAATCTTTTCTTCTTCATTACAGGGAACTCTTTGGGTGTGGAGAATATTTACCTGAAGTTTGGCATTTCTCTCTTAACACTTCAATTTCTTTCTGTTTTGGAGAAGTATTAAATGTAATAGTTTACTAAAAATAGCATGCATAGCCTGGTAGAGACAACAGATTGGATAATTTAACCTTGGTCTGTTTCATCTTCCTATTCTTCGGGGGCTTGAAGGGTAAAATCAGTATTTCTGAACTGCCTCACAGTTCATGTTCCAGAAGAATCCAGGTGCCACCAGTCCAGGGCGCTTGTATGAGACTGGAATTCAGCAGAGGTCTGTGAAGAAAAGGCAGTAACATGAGACATCCGGGCGCTGGGGCCCCCAGTTCCTGTGAGACTTCTTAACTTCTGGAAGGGGACCCCATGGTTCCCAAGCCACCAAGAGGTAATGGCTTCTTTGTGCCAGATCACACAGGGGTGGCGTCTGCATTTCTTGTGGCTGTTGAAACAAATGACCACATCTATGGTGACTTAAAGCAGTAATTTATTCTCTTCCTGTTCTGGACACTGGAAGCCCATCATCATCCTCAGGAGACTGAAGTCCAGGAAAGCGCAGGGCCAGCCTCCCTCGGGAGAGTCTAGGGGAAACCCGCACCTTGCCTCTCCCATCTTCTAATCGCTGCCAGTTTTCTTTTGCTTGCAATCATGATGCCCCATCGTCTACTTCCATCTTCCATCACCTTTTCCATCTGTGTTAAATCTCCTCTAGGACATGTAAGATTGTATCTGGAGTCCACGCTGATAATCCAGAATAATCTTATCTCAGGATCTTCAACTCTATCACATCTGCAAAGACATTGTTTCTGTATGAGGTAATATTCCCAGGTTCCAGGAATTAGGAGGTAGGTATCTTTTGGAAGGCTTGTCACAAGTAGCATAATCGTGGAGCCTGAATGTGGGGCAGCAGCTTCCTGGCTCTCCAGATTGCTGACTGTCCAGGGGTTGATAGTACCGGATGCACCAGTTCTGAAGGGTTGTTCTAGAAGTCCATTTTAAAAGCTCAAGCCTGAAGCCTTCTCTTTGGGCCCTTCCATGATTGTATTTATGCCCAACTCCCTGTCTACATAAACTGCAAGGGTGTTTCTGTTATGTGTATCTGTCATATCCATCCAACATAGTCACATGTTAATATAATTTCTTATACTTATTCCTCTATATCTAAATATCTGTATCACTGGGCTACAAACTTATTACACTAATATGTATGAAGAAAAAACTGGGTGTTTTGTTTTGTTAGTGTGCTGGGAGTAGATCCCAGGGGTATTCTACCTCTGAGTTACACCCCCAGCCCTATTTTATTTTTTATTTGGAAACAGGGTCTCACTAAGTTGCTGAGAGCCTTGCTAAATTGCCGAGGCTGGCTTTGAACTTGTAATCCTCCTGTCTCAGCCTCCCAAGTACTGGGATTACAGGCGTGTGCCATCATGCCCAGCTCAATTTATTTTTAAAAAGTAAATGCTCTGTAATCCCAGTACTTGAGAGTTCGAGATAGGAGGATCAGAGATTTGAGGCCAACCTCAGAGACTTAGTGAGACCTTCAGCAATTTAGCAAGACCCTGTTTCAAAATAAAAGATAAAATAGGGCTGGGGTGTAGCTTGGAGATAGAATGCCCCTGTGTTCAATCCCCAGTATCAATAAGTAAATAAATAAAAATAGGCTGGGCATAGTGGCACACGCTTTTAATCCCAGTACTTGGGAAGCTGAGACAGAAGGATCGTAGGTTTGCGGCCAGCCTCAGCAATTTAGCGAGACCCTGTTTCAAACTAGAAAAATAAAATAGGACTGGGGGGTGTAGCTCAGAGGTAGAATGCCCTTGGGTTCAATCCCCAGTACCACACACAAAAAAGGGGGGGCTGAGGGTGTAGGTAGGAGGTAGAATGCCGCTGGTTTTAATCCCAGCACCCAAAAAATAATAATAGTAAATAAATGCTCTGATATTCCTCATAAGCTCATGGTAACGGTGGCTGTGATGGGTGGAATACAAGAAAGGAGGCATCTGAATTTTACTTTATTGTGTTAAAGTTAATGCAATGAAGTAATTGAAGGGAGCTCATTCAGGTAAATTCTCAGTCCCTCAAACTTCCTCCTCCTCCTCGCTCCTATCCAAGGTGAAGTCTGTCTTTGTGAGATAAAAGCAGGTTATGTGACGCTGTGGTGGCTCCCATGGGGCGGGGAAGATGATGTCCTCAAATGTATGCTCAAGCCACCTATCATCAGTGATCCCTGCTGGAACTGGCTGCTCTAGGCTGTTTCCTGGACTGGTGACTTTGAGACACTTGACACTGGACTTTACGGCCCTGGACATTTGCCTCTGGTCTTGAAGTCCCCTGCTTCCACCTGTCCCTGGGCCCTGTCACTACCTCTGCACTCTGGCCTTCAGACATGCAGAAAATTCTCGGTCCCTTAAGGCCACGCACAAGGCATGGGGGATGAGGATGGCTGCCTCAGGTAGAACCATCTCTCTGTGTGTGATTACCTTGTGCCATATTGGATGTGGGGCGAGAACAGAGCTATTCTAGAGATTGGTAACCTGCTTGGAGTGTGTATGGGGCAGCCCTCCACTTCTTGGACTCTCCTTAGTTATCTGGATATTCTGACCCCTTTTCTGCACCCAAATTTGGTTATAAAGAAGGTCAATAAATAACCTTGCTTCTGACTTCCTCAATCCCTGTCTGACCTTCGTTTTCCCATAACTCCCGGAGCCGGGAAGGGGCCAGTTTGGGGGTTTCTATTTCATCTGCAGCACACCCTACTTCTGAAGCGCTCTTCCTAGAGTAGCCAGCTTCATGGGATGACCACACCTGGGAGGTCCACTTTGTGCTAGGGAAGAAATTCTGTGAAAAGAGCCCTTCAGATCTAGTCCTGATGCTAAATGGAAATATAACATAGCTTGAGAATTCTTTTCTCTCTTGATCACACCTGGCTCTCATGAATATTTTCTTGTTTGAAATCAAGAGGTCAAGGAATTTAGCTATAATCAATATTCCCTGTTCCAGGCAGTGCCGTTCTTGCTGAAGAACAATAAGCCTCTTAACTTGATAACTGAAGCCTGAAGGTAGAAGGCTGCTGGGGAACAAATTAGGAGGGAAATTAGAGTGGATCTGTTTAATATTTTAAAATATTATTCATTAACCTTTAAGAGATGAGTGGAATGATATTAACCAAATTTTAATCATAGTTACTTTTGGATCCAGGCAATTTAGGTGGATTAATTTATTCTCCGTACTTTTAGTTACTGCTTGAATTTTTTTAAAATTAAGCACGAGTGGACTAATTTATTTTCTGTACTTTTATTTACTGCTTGAATTTTTTTAAAGTAAGCACTAGCCTAATAAAAATGTCCTTGGCAATTTGGTTTGATTTTATTCTTCCTGCAACTCTTTTTTGTCTCCCCTTCCATATCCAGAACTACCATCGTGTGGACTCCCCATAGTTCAGCGTTCATTCATTCATTTAACTTATTGGGCATCCACTGTGCTTCAGGTCATAGGTTAGTGTTAAGGGAGAGAAAGGAATAAATGTCATATTTTCCTTTTAGAAAACCACAGTCTAGTAGAGAATACCAGGCACACAACTCTAGTACATTCTGATAAGTATAATTCCATGATTTTATGACTTTACCCATTATAAAGTATTGACTCAATTTCACAATGCTCCTTTCTTAAGCATCCACATAGGAGCCAGGCCCTCGGCTAGCTGGTGCGGATGGAAACACGTAATTTCCTCTGTTGAGTTCTTCATCAGGAGACTCTTAGAACTCTCAAGCCAGCAAGACAAATTTCCCCCAAAGACTACAGAACAATGTCCAAGCTGGGCCGCTCTTCACCTTCCACCTCCACCCAGCTGGTCTACCTGCAGGAAGCAGGAGCTGTTCTAAGAAGTCAGAAGTGACCGCTTCTGTGTTGCAGATCAAACAGAACACAGGGGACAGGATGGACAGCTGCATAAAGCTTGGTCGGGGCTCTCCAGCCTCAAGGGAGGAAGTGACTAAGGCAAAAAGTCAGAGTTTTCCTACTGCTCCACGCAGGAGGGCCCTCTTCAAACCTGGTGGCCACATTGAGCTGACTCACGGGCTTCTTCCTCCCATGGTGGCAGAGCTGCTTCTCTTCCAACAGCACTGAGAGCTAACGCAGAGATTGCTTGCTTCAAGGTAGATTGTTGAAAACGTCTTGCATTTCTCATTTCTATTTCTAGGCATGTCACTGACTTGCTGAGTCATATTTGGCAAGCTCAGAATCTTTTTTTCCCCCTGTTGTTCCATCTGGAAAATATGGTTTATGAAAAGCTCTAAGACATTTTATCTGGAAAAAGGTATAAGTGCATAAAAATAATAGCGTTGTTTACCGAAAGACTTTTACTTGTACATAGATCAGTTAAAACATATGTTTATGGCAATAAAAATATGTTGGCCTAATTTGTTCTTCACTATGCTGAATGCTCATGGAAAATAGGGACTATTTGTTTACATATTTCTATTCCTAACACTCAGCAAGGTACGTATAATGAAGCCAGGCATTCTCTTCCTGGTCCTTGAACCCAATGGGAAATCCAGGTATGTGGGCAAATAGCCTAGAAACATCATGAAATTTGTTACATTTGAGCTTCCTTTGAGATGTACGTCTCTATAGCTCTCATCTGATTTTCAATGGTGTGAGCCAACAAAGTGGTTAAAAACCATAAATGAGGTCCTGAATATATATTTATTAAATGAGTCATTAAAGGCTTGCTACTCCTCTCTCTCCAAGTTTTGGTCACTCCTCAGAAGTACCAGTGTTCTGGAGAAACCTACACAATTTCACAGTATCTGCGTTGGTCACATAGTACTAGATTCAAAGGGCAGAAATGACAAGGAAAAGCTGAACATGATCATCTTGCTGACACTGAAGAAAGAGGCAAGGAGGAGGAAGATTCTCGCTTAATATTATGCTCTTGCCCTAGTCAAACAGCAATATGTCTAGGTTATTGACTTTAATAATAAACCATGATTTAAATTATGATGTGAGACTATAATGCACCAATAAAAGTATATTAAAAAAAGAAAACCCTTAATATGGTAACTTGCAAAGAGAAGCTATTGAACAAATATTTGATGGTGGTAAGAAGGAAGCAAGATGAAATAAAAAGACTAAAAATGTTGCCATAAAAGCTTTTCTAGAACTTAATTTTGTCAAACAATTTAAGAATATTTTTGGACTTAGGTTATGAATATGACTTGTAAGTTGATAATTTTGTATATTAAAAAATATTAAATGTATTGAAGAGAGCAACTAAAAGTACATCATTTTTTCCAATTTCATGATACTTTATTTGTAGCTTAAAAAAAAACTCCTTCTCCCCTGTAAACCAAAATTGCCTTGAAGTTGGGTCCGTGTTTTGTTTGTTTTTTTCTTTCTAACATCTGTTATACTGAGTGTGGGGCTTTACTTTCATTGGTACTTCAGAAATATCATTGCAGATAGAGATGAATAAGAAGTATCTAGTTAAGAACAAGTTGTCAGAGATATCTAATGTGAGTTTGTTTCATTTCTTGGTGATTTGTTTAACTTCTGCAGTATGATGTATGATGGCCCATATCAAGTCCAAAACTAGAGTCCAGATCTGTGTGTGTAATATGGAAAAAGATTTGCCACACCTACTTCTTGGTTTTACTTATTTGTTTGTTTGTTTGTTTATATGTGTGTGGTATTGGGGGTTGAACCCAGGGGCATTCTACTTCTGTATTACATCCCTAACCCTATTTTATTTTATTTATTTATTTATTTATTTATTTATTTATTTATTGCGGTACCGGGGATTGAACCCAGGGGCATTCTACCTCTGCGCTATACCCCTGGCCCTATTTTTTATACTTTATTTTGAAACCGGGTCTCACAAAGTTACGGAGGGCCTCACTAAGTAGAGAGAGAGAGAGAGAGAAAGCTGAGGCTGGCCACTAACCCCTATCCTTTGGTCTCTGCCTCCCGAAGTACTGGGATTACAAGCGTGCGCCACCACGCCTGGCTTTTATTTTTATTTTGAAACAGGGTCTCCCCAAGTTGCCAAGGGTCTCACTAAATTGCTGAGACTGGTCTTGAACCTGTGCTCCTCCTATCTCAGCCTCCCATACTTCTTGGTTTTAGAACACACAAGGAAGTTATTCAATTGGACTATAAAAATTAAAGGTCTATGGTTAAGAGTGTAGCTCAATGGTATAGTGCTCGCCTAGCATGCACAAGATTCCTGGGTTCAATCCCCAGCACTACAAGCAAAATAATAATAATGAATTCTGTATTTGTGTAATCTTGCAGAATTTTAATTTTTAACTCTAATATTTAAAAAAAAACAAATACAAAAATACATGAGAGCTGGGCGTGGTGGCGCACTCTTGTAATCCCAGTACTTGGGAGGCTGAGACGGGAGGATCCGGGTTCACGGCCAGCCTCAGCTACTTAGTGAGGCCCTCCACAACTTAGTGAGACCCTGTCTCAAATTAAAGAATAGGCCTGGGGGTGTAGCTCGGAGGTAGAATGCCCCTGGGTTCAATCCCCAGTACCGCAAAAAAAAAAAAAATATCATAGGTTCAAGGACAGCCTCAGCAACATAGATTCTCAGCAACCTAGCAAGATACTGTTTCAAAACAAAACATAAAAAGGACTGGGGGTGTAGTTAAGAGGTAGAATGCCCTGGGTTCAATTCCCAGTACAAAAAAAAAAAAGAAAGAAAGAAAAGAAATATATAGCCTAATTATCTTCAAATAAATATCTTAATTTAAAAAAACAAATATATAACCTAATGAATTATCTTATGGCTAATATTCTTATAACCAACACCAAGGTCAAGAAATGCAATTTGGTCAGCCACCCCAGAAACCCCTCCATGATTCCTGTACCTATTATAGTCTCTTTTCTCCTTTCTTATCCTCCCATTCCAAGAAAGTATTATCCTGTCTTTTAATAGCCATGGCTCTCAAAGCGTGGTGTCTGGACCAGAAGTTTCATCATCATCTGGAATCTTGATGGAAACACAAACTCTCAGGCTCCATCACAGACTAACTAAATCAGAAACTCTTGACGTATGGCCCAGGAATCCAGGTTTTAAGAAATTCTCCAGGTGACTCTCCTAGATGTCTCAAGTATGAGAACCATTGTCCATAGTAATCACTTCCTTGTTTCTTTGCTGTTTTATCACCAAAGTATGCACCCATAAGCACCATAGTTAGTTCTTGCCCATTTTTAAAATTTGACATGTCTTTAAGTCTCCTTTTAATATAAAGTCTCCTCCTTCAGCCCCTTCTTTTCTTAAAGTTTATCTGTTAAGGAACCCTGACCTGAACAGTTTCCCACAGTCTGGACTTTGCTGATTGTAGACTCATGGTACAGTTCAACAGATTCCTCTGTCCTCGGTATTCTCTGCAAATTGGCAACGGGATCCAGAGGTTTAATTGGATTTTAGTTTGACCTCATTGGCAAGACTATAGGCTGTGTGTTCTGTTCTCTCATCAGAAGGCACACAATGTCTGTTAGTCACTCTTGGGGAAGTTGTTGATAATGCCCAGATCCACTAATTCATTAGAAGTTGCAAAATGGCAGTATTTTAATCCTATCATTTATTAACTAGTCTACTTTCATAAAGAACTGTTTTCCTCATCTAATTCAGTGGTACAAATTATACAGAAAAAAAACCAGTAAGATGGGCATGGTGATGCCCACCTATAATCCCAGTGTGTGGGAGGCTAAAATAGGTTCAAGGCCAGTGCATGGTAACTTAGTGAAATCCTGTTTCAAAATAAAAACTAAAGTAGGGCTGGGGGTATAGCTCAGAGGTAGAATACCAATGAGAGAGAGAGAGGGAGAGGGAGAGGAGAGAGAGAGAGAGAGAGAGAGAGAGAGAGAGAGAGAGAGAAAGGGAGAGAAAGAACCAATAAATGTTTCATTCTTTCCCTTTTATTTTTTTTTTTTTGTGGTACTGGGGAATGAACCCAGGGGCATTCTACCTCCGAGCTACACCCCCAGCCATTTTTTTATTCTTTATTTTGAAACAGGGTCTCACTAGGTTGCAGAGGGCCTCACTAAGTAGCTGAGGCTGGCCGCGAACCCGGATCCTCTGGTCTTAACTTCCCAAGTACTAGATTACAAGCGTGCGCCACCATGCCTGGCTTCTTTCCCATTTTTATATCATTTTTCAAGATAATAAGTTCTCCATCATTATCCAAAGCTGACCTGTGTGTGTGTGTGTGTGTGTGTGTGTGTGTGTGTGTGTGTGTTACTAGAGATTGAACCTAGAGGCATTCTACCTCCAAGGTACAACACCCCCAGCCCTTTTTATTTTTGAAACAGGGTCTTGCTAAGTTGCTGAGGGTCTTGCAAAGCTAACCAATTATTTTTTAGTATCAGTATAGACTCATAGATTGAAACCTATTTGATAGGGCTTAATCCACTGCAATTATTATCATCATCAAAGCTGAAATCATGCCATCCTGACTGGTAGATGCCACGTCACGCTGGCTCCTGAGTCCTTTTGCGAGATCTGGAGTGGTAGCATGCTCCAGGCCCACTTTGTATATGTCCTACCTGGAGTCATTTCTTCATGAAGCCCTGGCTTCTTTTAGAGTGAAATGATGTTTCAAGACTACAATCTAAGCTCTAGGGGAGCCCATTCTGACTGGGTAGACATTGTTTTGGGGCCTTTTCAATGGGCAAAATTAAAAGTGTGTGTGTGTGTGTGTGTGTGTGTGTATGTGTGTGTGTGTTGTGGTATGATATGTATCTAGTACTGTGTAACAAATTACCTCAAAACATAGCTGTTTAAAACAATGAACATTTATTATCTCCAACAGTTTCTGCAGACCAGGAATCCACACTTGGGGTGTCTCATGAGGTTGCAGCCACGATGCCAGGTCGGGGCTATAGTCATCTATAGGTCTGCTTGAACTGGAGGATTCACTTCCAAGGTAGCCCACTCCAAACCCAGCAAGTTGGTGCTGCCTGCTATCAGGGAAGCCTTAATTTCTCACCACACGGTCCTCCCTGCAGAGCTGCTTGAATGTCCCAGGGACATGGCAGCTGGCTTCCCCCAAATTGAGTGGTTCAAGAGAACATGATAGAGGCCGGGCATGGTGGCACACGCTTGTAATCCCAGTACTTGGGAGGCTGAGTCTGGAGGATCGCAGGTTCACGGCCAGCCTCAGCTACTTTGTGAGGCCCTCCACAACTTAGTGAGACCCTGTTTCAAAATAAAGAATAAAAAAATAGGGCTGGGGGTAGAATACTCCTGGGTTCAATCCCCAGTACCGCAAAAAAAAAAAAAAAAAAAAAAAAGAGAGAGAGAGAGAGAACATGGTAGAAGCCAAAATGTGTTTTGTGATCTAGTCTCGGAAGTAGTCACACTGTCAATCCCATGATGTCTTATTGCTCACACAGGTCAGCGGAGGAGTGGGGACTACAAGAGGGCATGAATAGCCGAAGGAGAGAGTCATTGGGGACCATCCTGAAGGTTGGTTGGTTTTTAAAGATAAAATAGCTTGCAAATTCATACTGATACATTCAGATCACATTCAGACCTCAGGTTTTCACTTAGCATATTCTATATGATATCCAAGCTCCTTTCTTTCACAATGAGCAATTAGAATATCCCATAATGATCTACCCATTTTGATGTTAGTTCAAGTCCAAGGTGCATAAATCTTGCAACCACCAGGAATAGGTCAGCAGTAAAGTATTCCTCATGCTCATTCACTGGCTAGGGGGTGGAGGAAGGGGACATGGCCTCAGTGCTAACCCAGTGTGGGGTGGGGGATGGATCCAGAAGGCAGAAACTGGGTCTGTTAGTCAATCATACTACAGGAAGCAGAGGATCTCAGCCCCTGGGTGCTACAGCTTCATCCCACATTATACACACCAGACTCAGAATGATACAGTATTATCATTACCAAGATGATCACTGAAAAGAGTTAAAAGGCTTTTGTATGTGCTCCCCCATCATCTTCCCTTCTACATCGAGAACATCAGAATATAGTCATTACATACTGTATTCTCTGCCTTTCCCCCCCTCATTTAAGGCATCCATATTTTTACAAATCCTCTGTTAGGTTAAAATTATACACATCCTCTCCTTCTACCACCTCCTCTGCCCTTACCATAATCGGATAAAACTCAAACTGATTTGTGTATTCTTTCATATTTGAGAGAGGATCTGAAATTTGGAAATACAGTCTGGTTACATATACTGCTCTAAGAACAGTAGAATAGATCTATCACCCTGAGACATTTGGCCTCTCATGCAACCCCCAAATGGAACCCAAATTAGAAGATCCAGAGTTGATCTGACAGCTCAGTAGGGGGAAGATGCACGAAGCTTCCCATGCTGG
This sequence comes from Glis glis, assembly GCA_004027185.1. Taxonomy (NCBI): domain Eukaryota; kingdom Metazoa; phylum Chordata; class Mammalia; order Rodentia; family Gliridae; genus Glis; species Glis glis. Next base: position 21,156 of record PVJS01007811.1, on the reverse strand, counting down.
GGCAGCTCTCATTCTGGGGCCCAAAGCAGAGGTGCAAAATCACTGTGAATTTTTTTTTTTTTTTTAGCTAAAATACAAGACTTTGAAGACAATATGCCTTGGGGCCGACTCTTTACATGACCCATAGACATCAGGAGACTGTGGGGGCCAGAGGCAGATATGGCTCAATGCTTCTGTTGCTAGAGATACTTCATTGGAAACATTTGAGAAGCATTAAGCGATATATAGCTCAGGTATTCAGGGGAATTTTGTGGCTTTTTAAACATAATTTAAATAACAATAAGTGAAGATTCATAAAGAAGCTGATGTCGCAGAGCAATTGTTCTAGAAGCACAGGCTTTCGTCTGGAATTTGTGTCTTCCCTCCCCTTCCCCATTCACGGCCCCAGAGTTTGCACAATACAAAATGGCTCTGTAAATCAGTTAAGTATACAGAGACAAATCCAGGCAAATTCAACATCCGTGAGAAGAATCCCATTAAGATTCCCAGGATGAGGGCTCTCTGAGAAAGCACCACTGAACTTTTTGATGATTTGCCCTTGGATAAATATAAGGAAATTTTACAAAGGGTTTCTTTATACTCTTTTCTCTCATTTCCTTGATCTTTACCAAAAAAGGATGATGCTGGCCTTGCAGATGCTGGTGGTCTGGTTCGGTGCGTTCACCAGGCTGCCATGGAGACTGCTGTGGGGAGCCTTGGTGGGCTAGGCAACTCTCCTCTGGCATGGGACAACAATTTCTCCTTACAGAGAAACCCATGTTCAGTGCAACCACATTCACGCCTGTTCTGAATCCCATCTTGCCCCTTAGATTTAAGAAGAAGGATAAAAAAGCAAATGGACTTCTGACTTGGGCTCCCAATTTCTTCTCTGGGCTATACTCTTCCCACTCAAACCAAACACCTCCCACCTGCCAAGGGGGGGGAAAAATCTGGTGTTAAAATATAATCAGACTTGTAAAACAGAACATGGGGTGATTATTTTAATTACAAGAAGATTTTTCATTTCCCAAGAGGAGCATTTGCCAATAGATTCCTTTAAATAACCAATTCTCTTGGCATGCTTAAAAGGAGATATGATTGACAACGGCATGTCGCATGCGGAGCTTTTTTGGAAACGCATCCCATATGTGTCATTCCGGTGACCTTGGTGATCCAAGTGAACCGAGTTGCATGAAAACAGCATTCCTAGAATCAAAGTGGAGGGAAATCATCTTTGAAATATCCCATGCCTGACACAAGTGTACAAAACCAGGCCATGTCCTTGCCCTCTCCTCTTCAACCAATGCTTGGTTAATTAGATTCGGCCTGCAGTTGCAATCTAGCCCTGGCACTAAGAGCCTAAGCCCTGGATTTAAATCCCAGGTATGCCACGTATTAGTTCTATGACCTTATGGAAGTTATTTAACCTCTTTGAGCCTCTCTTTTCTCATCTGGAAACTGGATTGATATAAGCATTAAATGTGGTGATATTTTAAATGTGATAATACATGCAAATGATCCACCAGCCATGTACTAAGTTATTAACGGCTGTTAATAACTGTTAGATGAGTAGCATGGCGTCCTTCAGGCCCAGGAAATAGCAGAACAGATGTATTGTTCTATTCTAATTACATGATCCAAGAACCAGAAGAGGGCTCAATATGTAGCTTCTCCCAATATCTAATTAGCACTGAGAGAACAAGTCTATATTAGTTAGACTAAATTCCAAACTGTTACTCTCAGCTAATACATCCTTAAATTTCAAGTGATCAATTTTCAACAACTCACCCGGCTCATCAATTTCTGTTGGTCACGAAGGGCAGTTAATTCTTCTAAGTGACTCCATGGAGATGTTTGTTATTTAAAATCGGAAAATCTTCAAGTAATATATCAAGGGTTTTCTATAATTGAAACAAGTGTTAAAGCTTATTTGTTATTGCCCCCAAGGGTGTTCTACTATTAAACTACACCCCAGCCCTTCCTATTATTTATTTATTTATTCATTTATTTATTTATTTGTGGTACTGGGGATTGAACCCAGTGGCATTCTACCTCTGAGCTACACCCCAGTCCTATTTTTTGTTCTTTATTCTGAAACAGGGTCTCACTAAGTTGCAGAGGGCCTCACTAAGTAGGTGAGGTTGGCCACAAACTTGGATCCTCCGGTCTCAGCCTCCCAAGTACTGGGATTACAAGTGTGTGCCACCACACCCGGCTCTTTATTTTTTATTTTGAAACAGGGTCTTGCTAAGTTGCCCAGACTGGCCTCCAACTTGCAATCCTCTTGTCTCAGCTTCTCAAGTACTGGGATTACAGGTGTGTGCCACCATGCCTAGCTTAAAGCCTGTTTATAAAGATATCTTGGTTAAACTGGGTACGGCAGCACACGCCTGTAATCCCAGTACTTGGGAGGCTGAGATAGGAGGATCGCAAATTCGAGGCAAGCCTCAGCAACTTAGCAAGCCTTGTTTCAAAATTAAAAAAAAAATGATGGCCAGGCATGGTGGCACATGCTTGTAATCCCAGTACTTGGGAGGCAGAGACCAGAGGATCCAGGTTCGTGGCCAGCCTCAGCTACTTAGTGATGCCCTCCACAATTTAGAGAGTCCCTGTTTCAAAATAAAGAGTAAAAAATAGGGCTGGGGGTATAGCTTGGAGGTAGAATGCCCCTGGGTTCAATCCCCAGTTCTGCAAAAAAATAAAATAAAATAATAAATAGTAAATAAATAAATGATAATAAATAAGGGCTGGAGTTGTATCTTGGAGGTTAGAATGCCTCTGAGTTCAATCCCCAGTACTGGGGGTGGGTGGGAATATTTTCAATAAAACTAATTCTGCTGTTAACTATAGCAGTGGTTCTCAAAGAGTGGTCTTCAGATAAGCAGCAGCAGCTGCAGCCTCAACCAGACTTGTTAGAAAATTCTCAGGTCCCACCCCAGACTTATTAGAACACAGCAATCTGTGATTAACAAGCCTTAGTAGTGATCTTAATCTATGGCGTGGATGGCATGTAGAGCCATGCTTCCCACTGCACACCACCCCCTCTACTCCTGCCAGACATCATTAATGAAGCTGAGCATCCTTCCCATTGAGTCTGAATAAGATCTCAGAACACTTTTCAACACAGCACCCAGAGTCACTCCCAATCAATCAGAGCTGGCATGGCTGGCCAGGGTATGGTGTAAGTTTCCCCTAGAGGAAGATTATAGCCCTACCTAAAGCGGTTGAGACCCTCAGCACAATAAGAAAATAAGTTGGGTTACTAAACTATCATAACCGAGTATCACCCTGACATATGCATGCTCAGTCACCACAGCCCATGAAATTTCTCTCAATTAGCGACACAGGCACAATGTCTGCAGAACAGGTGCTTGCCAGGGAACTCAACCTCGATGTAATTGCCATTCAAACCCCGTCAAGCTACGTTAAATGCCTCATTGAGATAGTACGAAAGACACATGCTATCCACCTATTTATCTACATCTAGTTATTCTAATATGCTAATTTTGTAAAAAGCTAGATTCCCCAAGATTTACATACTATGACCTGATTAACTTCACCTCTTCTGGGGTGTTCCTACCTCCCCCAAAAAGGCCTGTGTTTGAAAAGACCTTGAGATGACTTTCAATAGGACATATATGCAACAAACCAATTAAAAAAGAAAACAGAAAATCAAAAGTTTGAACCGGGCATGGTGGCACACGCTTATAATCCCAATACTTGGGAGATGGAGACAGAAGGATCACGGTTTGAAGCCAGACTCAGCAACTTAGGGAGGCTCTCAGCAACTTAGCGAGACCCTGTTTCAAAAATAAAATAGGACTGGGGGTATAGCTCAGAGGTAGAATGCCCCTGGGTTCAATTCCTAGTACCACACACACACACACACAAAAAAAGTTTGCAAAATTACAGGGATGTACACCAGGACTCTAGAAGAATGTGGTTTTTGTGGTCAATTAATTAACCATTCTTCTTAGCTCTGAGCTATAGAGAAATATAGTGGGTCAAGTAATACTCATTATCTGGGTGAAAGAAAGTATTCTCACTTTTTTCAGATAAGACTCTTGCCTAGAATGTAGATACCAAGATTCATACATGACATTGCCATATTTTCTTCCTCGTTATTCAGTAAGTCTTCTGAAACTTTCCTTTTCCTTTTATGTGAACCCTTCACCATCAGTGTTCAGTATAGAGTGTCCATGGAGCACAAGATCAATCCACATTCAAACTTGTCCTGTTTTATCACTGTCTTTGCTGTGGTGGCTCATTATTCAATTATGAAACTTCCAAAAGTTTTTTTTTCTTTAATGGAACTTTACCTTTGGCCATATAGTCTAATACATTAAAGTTAACTTGCTTCAAGTCTTCATCGAATGAGATTACTTCCTTAATAGGATTTCTGACAGATGGCCATTGCTATTAGAAACAGCAGTTGACATCCTGGGAATTTAAATATTCAAAGTGATTCAGCAAGAATTTATTTAGTAATATATTAGACATCATAAATGATGTGGCTTGAGCTTCAATGCATGTTGAGAGTTCTCAGCTGGGGAAGGACCTTAGCTGGAACCAGCCAGGACCATAACTCAATCCACACCCAAATCCAGACCAAGAAGTCTGGAAAGTTAGAATGGGGCACAGTACAGGGCTTCTGAGTGACAAACAGTACTAGTTCTTAGGGGTCAAGTCTGAGCCACAAATCAAGGACATCTGTTCAGATGGCTGCAAGTTAATGTCTGAAGACATGGTCCAGAGAAAGAGACTGGCAGTAACTAGACGAATGCATGGCTTCTATTCATGGCTGGACTTCAGTTCTAGTGGGAATTTGGAATGGATACCAGCTGTTTGAGGGTCGGGAGGGTGGCCATAGTGCAATGCGTATGTTGCTACCCAAAGTCTGAGTTCCTCCCAAAGCAAATTAGACACTGGGTATAGGCCTGCAAATGAGTTTCATGCTCCACTATGGCAGATACAGCTATATGTTGCTCCAGTATCCAGGACTTCTTTCTTCCTTCTTCCTTGTTTTGGGCAGCCATGTGCCAACCCCAGGCAATGGATCCTGAAAGGACTAAGCTAGTCAGGCAGTCCTGGTCCCTGACTTCTTAGCTTCCCTGGCAGCAGTCAGTGCCATGTGACCCAGTTGTAACCAATGAGACAGAGGGGAGGTTTGCTGGAGATGCTTTTGAGAAAGCTTTTGTTTTTCTGTTAAAAGGAGCAGAATTGGCACAGCCCTTTATCCTTTCTTCCTGACTTGTCTGCAAATTTGTAGCCAGTGGGGGAAAATGCCAAGTGAACCACAGAGCTACCAGCTCCACCATCACTGAGCCACTAAACTAATGCCAGAAGCCACGTGAGTCCAGACTCCGGCTATGTAAGAATTGTAACCCCTTTTGTTTAAGCTACTGATAGATGCTCTGTTACTCATAATGGGAAGCATTCCTAACGGATACTCCCACTCACTATGGAAATGGAAATCCTAACCACTATCACATTCAGAGTGGAGCTGAGCATATGTAGGGCAGAAGACATGGCATGCTGTAATTTCATTCAGGAAAGCAGACTTAGGACATGGTCTGATCAGATCTCATCTGAGATGTATGTTCTAGATGAGAAGACCATGTTGGATGTTATCTAAGATTAGCCTAGGAGAGTTAAGACATTGGAAAACTGTTGTGGAAAAAAATGGTTGAAGTAAGAGAATCCTAGTGACAGGAATGTTGGTATATGGAAGGCATTTCAACATTAGGTGCAGGATTCTACATCCTTTACACTTACTATACTAGAAAACAGTTCAGTGGGCTCTAGACTAAGTCATGGCTGGTCCCAATTTGTGTTCTAGCCTCTGTTAGCTATATGATCTTGACAAAGCTATTTAACCTCACTACTTCTCAATTTTTTCACACTTATGATGGGCAGTAATCATACCTACGTCATAGATATGTGTACAAAATAAATGAAATACTTCGTGTGATGAATTTAACTCAGTACAAGACATGCAGGAACTATTCAATAAAGGGTATTTGTATTATTTTGAGAAGTAGTTAAGTGTATGGCCTTTAGAGTTAGAATACCTGGGTTCAAATCTTGTATTTACCACTTACTGCACATATGACCCTGATTAAGTCTCAGTTTGCTTATCTGTAAAGTGAGGGTGATGATAGTACCATCCTCAAAGGATGGTTGTGAGAATTCAATCAAATAGTGCATGTAGAGCCCTTGGCACAGTTAATGTCAAATAAATATTGGCCATTATTTGTATTATCAGCTACATCCTGAGCAATGTAAAAGATGTTTGGATGTCTTATTCTCAAAAAGTGCTTCTTATTTTAGTTTCTGAAAACTAAGCTGAGCACAGTGACATGCTTCTATAGTTCCATCTACTTGGGAGACCAAGATAGGAGGATCACTTGAGCCCATGAATTTGAGACCAGCCTGGACAACATAGCAAGACCATGTCTCAAAACAAAACAAAATAAAAAACTAATGAGAGAATTAAATAATTATGTACATGCAAGGGGAGATCAGGGAAAGAAATAATCAGCTGAGGATGGACAAGTTAGACAGAACAACATGAAGAAAGTTGGGTTTAAAGTGGACTTTATAAGTTGCACACGATAGCATGCACCTATAATCCCAGTACTTGAGAGGCTAAGAGTTGAGGATTGCAGGTTCAAGGCCAGCCTCAGAAACTTAGCAAGATTCTCAGCAACTTAGCAAGACCCTGTTTCAAAATAAAAACTAAAAAGGGCTTGAGGTATAGCTCAGAGGAGGTAAAATGCCTTTGGGTTCAGTCCCCAGTACCAAAAAAAAAAAAAAAAAAAAAGGAGGGCCTTATGTGATAGGTAGAGTGGAGATATTGGAAGGAATGGAGAGAGGACAAGGGGTCTCCTCTCTCCTTCCACTTTGAGGAGACGCTTTACACATATTATTTATTTTTCCTTCTCCTAGCCTCATCTTCCTGGAGTAAATGGAATATTTAAATAATATAATTTAGGAAAACACAACATGTAGAATAGTGAATAGTTTAGCCCTTCCTTCATAATTGTTCATCCAAATAAATATAATAGTTTAAAGATCACAGTACAATATACAGTTCAGATCATAGCTAATCCACAAAATATATAAGAATGAAAAGTTAAAGACTATGGAGTTGGAACCAAGACCAACTCAGCATTCGATCCCATACATAAATTATGTTTCACAGTGAAAACAACAGAGATATATGTAGTTTGCAGGTGCTATTTTTTTCTGTGAAATATAGAGTCTGCTTTTAGAAAGGAATTTATTAAGAGTTCTTTGAAGCAAACCAAGAAATTTCTGTATCTAGAATGAGAAATACTGGCTTTAAAGACTTCAGTAGAGGACTCAAGGCTTTTCCTAACTTGACCATCCCTCCAAACATTCTCCAACCACTCACAGACCTGGGCATTGGGCCAGTCATCTTGAGGTCTCCTGAATGTGTCCTGCTCCTATACTGGGCTCATTACCAGCCAGTGATGGCCACAGAGTAGGTGCCGAAAAACCACTGGGCAGAACCACATCCACATCCAGGTGTGTTGTGTCACCTGTCTGGAGTCCTTTTCTTTGACATCTCCCTTTAGCCAAAGTTTACATACCCCACACAAGGCCTGTTCCCACCACAGGAGTCCTCATTATTCTCTCCCTTCTCTAAGCAACAGTCATTCACATCACTGTTGGGAACAACATGTGCCTTCCAACTGTTGGGCCACTTCTCTGGTCCCAAGCACCTTTGATGTTTCTCTCTCCCTTTCCCACTGTGACCCAGGGGTTTCAGGTAAAGAAAGCAACGTGGGAAAATCCAGAGACCCACAAGAACATGACATTCAGGGAATGACTTGTAGGTGAGTGATTCTGATGCCCATGTCCCTTGGGGAAAAAAATCCAAAAAGCAAAATCTAAATCAATTTCTCCATAGTTAAAACATTCATCATATTTTTGCTTTATGATTACAGTGGTCTATGACAATATGACCATATTCTCTCGGACTCTTGCTAGCAATCTCAAACCTAAGCTGTGGCTTGCCAGGCTATTAAGCTAAGTGGCTTCATGCCTCACAGCCCTGCTTCGGGGCAAGGCAGCCTCCTAGCTGGGAGTCTACTGAACTAGAAACACTGTCTTCCCTTTTCTCCCAAGAAGATGAATGAAGCCAGAGTGCTCTGCCTTTTTATGCTATGATCCTGACATTCTGTTACAAGAGTAAGCCTTGTCTGATTTGTGATTGACAAGTTTTCCAAGAGTGATATGGCCTAACCACTTGCCGTACAGATGAGAGCGGAAGTTGTTTGGGATTTATCCTTCTATCTCTAAGTTCTGACTCTAAGATCTTCTTAGCACGCACAGGAGCTATTCCTCAAAGAAGTTATCTCTGGCATTTATTTTCCCCTCCAACACTTCAAGCTTCAGCTCCACATCACGATTTATTTGGATGCCAGGTGTTGTTAGATAAGCAGACCCTTGAATTATGAGCAACTAGAGATTATTAGACAGTGGATTTTCTCTCTTTTTTGTTTAATCTTTGTATAAATTATTCCAGGTTTCACTGATGTGTTGCTTTGGGGAGAATTACTGAAAGATCACAGACACAAAAAATACCTTACTATATAACATATTGACGTCTCCTCTAGACTGTGGGCTTCTTAGTGACAGGGAGTGTGTTAACTTTTTCCATATTCCTGGAGTTTCACACTGGGCCTGGTCCTTGCTACAAGCTCTATAAACATTCGGTGAATAAATGCCAATGGTAAATAAACTCTGTGATGGATGAAAGATGTTACATATTCTTTACTACATAGGCAGCTGATGTTATAACTTGACCAATAGACTGTGACAGAAGTGACGTTGTGCCAATTTCTGAACCCAGGCCTTAAGAGACTGGCAGTTTCCACTTCCCATCCCTCAGAACACTTTCTCAGGAATCCCTGCCTGTGAATTCAACTACCCTTAGACTGCAGTGCTAGAAAAGCCAGTCAACAGTCCAGCAGAGTTCAGCCGTCCATCCATCCCTGCCGAGGTGCAGATGTGTGAGCGCAGCCTCTGGGCCACCAGCAAGGCCTCCTCTTGCAACAGAAGAACCGCCTGACTGGGCCCTGCCGGAATTCCCTGGTCCACAAAATCAGGGGACACAATGAAATGGTTGCTGTTTGAAGCCACTACGTTTTAGAATCATCATCAAATATAACAATAAATAACCAGAACAAAACCCAGGGCTGGGAGAACCCCGTGCATGTTAGTCAGACATCTACTTGTGTACTCAAAGCTATGGCTCACCTGGCTAGAGCAGGATGGTCGGTGCGTGAGAAGGTTAGGCTTTTTCACCATAGCTGACCAGGGCCAAGAAGTGCTATTTCTCAGTTTGTGTGCTCCTGGGCAGCGAAGACCAGAGGATCAGATCAATCTCAGGACACAGAAATTTCAAATAGGATTTTATCAGCACTTAGAACCCAAGAAGAATGAACCCTTGCAATTCTTCCTCCTGATTATTGGAAGAATCAACCACTGGATAGAACATTTTTAATAGAATGGGATTAGATGGAAATTAGATATCAGATCCAAAGACTATTCACAGTGACAATACAGTGAAAACCATTAGATTGAATTAATATAAAAACAAAAGGTAAGATGGACATTATGGTGCACACCTGTAATCCCAGTACTTGGGATACTGAGACAGGAGGATTGCAGGTACGAGGCCAGCCTTAGCAACTTAGCAAGACCCTCTGCAACTTATTGAGACTATGTTTCAGAATAAAAAATAAAAAAGGCTTGGGGTGTAGCTTGAAGGTAGAATGCCTCTGGGTTTAAAACCTAGTACCAAAAAAAAAAATCCAAAACAAACAAACAAAATATGGTTGCCAAAAATCAGAAATCTGGATGGGATGAAGAATAAGAGAAATTTGAGCAGAGACGGGAAGAGGGTTAGTGAAATGTCATCCATTTTGTTTGTACCTGGAGTTTCTGACTCAAGGAACTGGGGAACATATTGCTACCATTTTAAAATTTTCTAAAAACAACCAAAGGGGAAAACTCAAGAATAAAATAATGACAAGATAATGATTTAATATGAAAATCCATGGGCAGGGTATGAAGAAACTTCAGTATTAGTCTCAACACCTGGCAATTGATTTGACTGATTCTGTTTTCTTCTTGTAAAATAAAACCACTGTGTTTCCTCCATGAAATTACGTGGGCTGAGTTGCAGAAGAGATGAAAAGTGGTTTAAAAAGGAAAGAAAAATAATGTGAACTACTAAATAGTACCAACTCTTGAGAAGTTTAGGATAGAAAGTCTTCCTTTTCAAACATATAACCGCCTTTTAAAAATTAAATAAGTGATTCTTTTACTATTTACAAATGCTCATTATTAAGTTTTATATAAAAAGTTTAGCCAGGCATGGTGTTGCATCCCTGTAATCCCAGCTATTTGGGAGGTTGAGGCAGGAGGATTGCAAGTTTGAGGCCAGCCTGGGCAACTTAGTGAGACCCTGTCTCAAAATAAAAAATAAAATGGGCTGGGGATGTAGGTAGGTCAGTGATAGAGCACTTGCCTTCCATGTGCAAGGCCCTGAGCTGTTTAATTCCCAGTACTGCAAGCAAAGACTGTGTGTGTGTGTGTGTGTGTGTGTGTGTGTATGTGTGTGTGTGTATGTGTGTGTGTGTGTATGTGTACATACACACATATATATACATATATTAATAATATATAAATTGCATATTAATATATATTAATGTGTATGTATACAAATATATAAATATATATTAATGAAATATATATTAATGAAATATATTATATATATACATTTATATATATATATATGATATATATATATATTAATGAAAGGAAAGCAAATGAACCAGCAAGAAGACACTAGTGTTTCTCAAGCATGAAGTCCAAACCTGGGACCCACCCCAGACCAACTACATCAGAATCTCTGCACTGGAGGTCCAGGGATCCACATTTTAACAGGTGTCCTGGGCACTTTCACTGCACCATCCATAGTTTAAGAACTGCTGTCCTCCCTTGCATAAAATGATGTCCATAAATATGCCACGTTCACCCCACCCTTAGTTCCTTTGTTTGCTATTTCACCCTCCAGAAACACCTTTCTCCTCTCCACCTTCTGCACCCCCTGGGTCAAGATCCATCGGCTTCTTGGGTCTGTCCCTGACTTCCTGATCTCTTTTCCATGAACTCTAATTATGCTGCTTAATCCTGTCTTATCCTATTTTGTAACCTCTTTCATGTGTGTAGGAAATCCCCTTCATAGCTTAATTCTACTAATTCCTGCCCAGGGCAAGAGAGAACCCAATTTAAATGGTTGCTCTCTCTGACAAGACCTGTCTCCCAGCCATGTTCCTTTCTAAAGTATGTGCTTTTACTTCTTGTCTTCCAAGAAAGAAGAAAGGGTGGGTCCTAGAGCTGTGGAAAGACAGAAAGTCCCAAAAAGCAGATGTCTTCCAGAGAGCACTGTGAAATCTGCACACCATCCCCACCATCGTACTGGGCTTCATTGATTGGACATCAAGAGGCACAAGTTTTCTACCATCACTATTAATTACTTGGGGTCTTTCCTACATTATCCCCCTCAACATTAAAATTAATGAACTGAAGAAAATGTTTCTGTCTTTCCCCCAACTCTATGATAATCTTAAGGGCTACAATGTAGTCTTAGGCTTCTTATGTAAGTCCTCCACCCTACACCTTTATTATCATCTATCCTCCCTCTTCCTTTGGAACTGCCACTCCCATAGTCTTGCTCTATTTCCTTCAATCCTTTTTGTACAACATGTCCCCCAGATTCCTGGTCACAGCTGATTGGTCCAGAGGTGGGCACCTGATTTAAAGCTGGTTCAGTCGGGTCCTTTTCTCCCTGGATATTTTGCAAACTTGGGAGAAGTTTGATTTCAGAATAAACCCAAGAGGATTTTCCCTGTGTGGACCAGAAAAATGGAGGAAATAGTTTTGCAGAAAGAGAGAGGTGTGATGAAGAAGCAGATCCAGAGAGAGAGAGAGAGAGAGAGAGAGAGAGAGAGAGAGAGAGATAGAGAGAGGCGCAAATGAGTTATGAAGAGAGTTTTGATGACATTATATTTCTACCCCTGAATATCTTTTGGAACTGAGAAGAAAGTTATACTCTTTATTTTTTAGAACAAAGTGTTAGGCTAATTCTGGAGGTCCGAGGGAAGTTTGGAAAGAGTTGACAGGGAAAAGGAGTTGTGGATGGTTTCTGGGTTGCCAATCCATAGGATCTAACAAAACACATAATATCTCATTTAATCTTCAAACAACCATGTGGGTTTTTAGAAATATTATTAGTATTATTTCTGTTATAAAGGTAAGCAACCAAGCTTAGAAAGGTTAGGTAACTCTTCCCAAAGCCACTTTGCTACTGAGCCTAGAAGTGGAGGTGGGGATTATGCTCAGGTTCATCTGGCTCCACCATGAAGTCCTGTGTGTTCATGGGTGGGGCACTGAGGGGTTTATCAATTATTAATTCTGTACCATCAAGCCAAGCTAGGTGGATTTGAAGGAATCCTATAACCAGTCCTGTATGATTAAGTGGGGACTGTGATTTGTGCTGCCCTCTAGAGGAGGAATGGCACAAGGAAAGTGTTTCCTGCCCAGCAGCCCAGGGGACCTAGAAGCTGGCTGTTCTAAGAGGCTCTAAGAGGGAGCAGTTGGTTGCCACAGTCCTGAGAGTCCCACTGCCAAGAAGAACAGCTGGTATGGGCCATCCATGCCAAAAGTAATGATGGAGATCCACTCTAGTCACCATGAGAGAACAACCGGGGGCGCTAGTAGAGCCACTCAGAGGACTTTGTCCCTCTCCATCCTACCATCCTGAGCTGTGGTCACCTTTTATTTCTCAGATGGGGTTGTTGAATGAGGGTAATGGTGGGAGATAGGAGAGGTGGGGGGAAGGTAGAGATTATACTAAAAAGGGGGGAAATAATGAGACGGGAGAGAGGGTCAGGAGCTCTGAGCAAAAGTCCAAACCTCACTTTCTTCTTGACCAGGAACAGACTGCTAACACAGGATAACATATGAGCAGGAATGGGCTCTTAACCCTCTCTTTTTAAAAAGAAATGAAATGACTTACCTGAAATTACTCAGCTACTTAGAGACAGAATCTGAGTTAGAGTACAGAATTCAAGCCTGCCTTGAGGTCTTGAGATTTCTTCTACTCCATGGGGTGACGTTTCCTTTGGGTACCAATAGGATGAATAAAAAACTGCAGAGTCAGGTTGTAGAGATAGCTCAGTGGTAGGTAGAGCATGTACTTAGCATGCTTGAGGCCCACAGTCCAATCCTTGTGCTGCAAAAATAAATAAGAAAGAAAGGAAGAAAGGAAGGAAGGAGAGAGAGAGAGAGAGAGAGAGAGAGAGAGAGAGAGAGAGAAATGTGTTATGGTTTGGATTTAAAATGTCCCCCAGAGTTCTTGTGTTCAGCTATGCAGCCAGGTTTGGAGGCGGACACGGCTGGAGGCGTGTCTGGGGATGATGTTCTCTCTCTCTTTCCTGCCCCCAGGAGCTGACAACAAGCTCTCCCCCTGTCTCTCTGCTCCCCGCCATGATGTCCTGAGGACCTGCAGCCTCGGCTCCTGCTTAAATTTCAGTCAAACATGGACTGACATCTCTAGAACTGTGAGCAAATAAAATTCTTCTTCCTCTAAGTTTTACATGTCAGGTGTTTGGGTCACAGTGGTGAGAATGCTGACTAAAACAAAATTCCATGTAGTGGACCTGGCCATTTCTCATTCCTGGATACAGGTACTTATCACTACCCTCCAGATGAAATGAACAAGTAAAATTAAAAAAGACTTTTATTTCTTATTTTTATTTCTTGGTACTGAGGATTGAACCCAGGGGCATTCTACCTCTGAGCCATACCCCCAGCCCTATTTTTTATTCTTTATTTTGAAACAGGGTCTCACTAAGTTGCGGAGGGCCTCACTAAGTAGCTGAGGCTGGCCATGAACCTGCGATCCTCTTGTCTCAGCCTCCCAAGTACTGGGATTACAAACACGTGCCACCACACCCAGCTAAAAGAGACTTTTAAAAGCTTTTTATTTGATCAGTGATTTTGGAACATTCAGTATGAGTGTTGAGCTATTGCAAGGACCTAAATATATCTGAACGATCAGAATATTCATTCTTTCCTCTTTTCCCTTAAGGACAGTCTATGATGGCTTTGATTATCCAGTTGCGCTTCTTGATGTGCCCACACAGAGGAGGCGCTCATTACATATGTTTCCTGCGCTTGGGAACATGAGAAGTGTGATTTTTCCTGCAGAATCTCATGGTGCTCTCCTTGGATGCCACTAGGCAGCTGTGACTCAAGCACCCCTACAGCTCCTGGGTTCTTGTGAACGTCGCCTCAATCCTGGCTGACAATGGAACAAGCCAGATGGTCCTGGGAGGCCTCAGCCCAACACTTCCAAATCATAAAAAATCCTCTTTCCATTTGTAGGCATTTGGAAAAGATGAATAGAGAGGGGCCTTCTTCTTTTTTTTCATCTTTCTTCGTTGACACCTTCCTTTCTATGGAATCAGATGAAAGGCATAAAGGGATAAAGATTAGTTGAAAGGGCATTTCCAGCCCTAAGAGAATAGTCGAGTTATTTCAGATGATGCAAAGAGCTCCTTGAAAGAAAATATTATTGGAGGGATAAATAAAAATGTTGAACTGGCTCAAAGAAGATTTCTTTAAGATATTATTAACTGGGTGAGCATGTGCTAAAAGCCTACATACAAAAAAGTGGAAGGACTGGGAGCTAGAACTTTCCATCCTGGAATTTTTATTGAGCTAATGTTTATAGTAAAATGATCTGAAAACTCAGTAAGGGCATGAACAATTGGATGGAATATATTTTAGAAGAAGATACTCTATGAAGCCCAGGTGTGTGGTGGCACACACCTGTTATCCCAGTATTTTGGAAGCTGAGACAGGAGGAACTCAGGTTCTAGGCCAGCCTTAGCAACTTAGTAAGACCCTCAGAAACTTTACTCAGACCCTGTTTCAAATTTTTAAAAAAGGGCTGGGGTGTAGCTTGGAGGTAGAATGCCTTTAGGTTTAATCCCCAGTATGGAGGAGGAGGAGGAGGAGGAGGAGGAGGAAGAGGAGGGGAGGAGGAGGAGGATGGAGGAGGAGAGGAGGAGGGGGGAGGGAGGGGGAGGAGGAGGTTATAAGACGGAAAGAAAATTTGTGAGGGTGCTTTTAACTAAAATATTATCTGAATGCAATATATTAGTGACTTTAAGCTACTACTTCCCACATTTATCACTCTAGTTCTGAGCTCTTCTCCAATCTATGAATTTCTAAGTCTCATGCTTCACAGTGTTCTTTGCATCCTAAATGGCAGTTTAAGTATGTCCCCACCTTGCTAAAAACCTTCCATGGCTCCCTAATGCCTACAGAATAAAACCCAAGGTACTTATATCCCACAAGGCCCCTGTAACTTTTTCTCATTCTCTATAACTTACATTAGTGCCCAAGACCTGGATTTCCTCCAGACCCTTTGTCCTGTGTCTTTATTATTTGAAAAGTTCACAAAGGCTTTTCTTCTTTCTTTCTTTCTTTCTTTCTTTCTTTCTTTCTTTCTTTCCTTCCTTCCTTCCTTCCTTCCTTCCTTCCTTTCATGGTACTGGGGATTGAACTCCAGGGGTATACTATTTCTGAGCTACACCCCCAGTCCTATTTTATTTTTTTTTATTTTTAAACAGGGTCTCACTAAGTTGCTGAGGCTGGCCTTGAACCTGCGATCCTCCTGCCTCAGTCTCTCACAAAGACTTTTTTTTTGTGGTACTGGGGATGGAACCCAGGGGCATTCTACCTCCAAGCTACACCCCCAGCCCTATTTTTTATACTTTATTTTGAAACCGGGTCTCACGAAGTTGCGGAGGGCCTCACTAAGTAGCTGAGGCTGGCCACGAACCCGGATCCTCCGGTCTCCGTCTCCCAAGTACTGGGATTACAAGCGTGCGCCACCACGCTCGGCCAAGACTTCTTAATAGTAAGGTGCTTTCTTCCCTTTCTGAGATCAGGTTAGGCCAGGTAAGGGATTTTTCCACTCTATCGGGATGACAGCTCTAATTCTATTTTGCTGTTAAACGTCATTCATTAATTTGTTAGCATTTCCTTAGTGCCTACTTATGTCAGAAACTTATGCCTTAAGTCAGAAACTGCTAGACTGGAGGGATTTAAGAATGAATAAGCCACATGTCCTGATTACAAAGTTTACACACCTGCGTAAACAGTGCATCATTTCCTATTACTGCTGTAGCAAATTATCACAAACGTATAAGCTTTAAACAACACAAATTTAGTGCCTGTCCTTTCTGGAGGATGGAAGTCTGAAATGGGCTTCACTTAGCTAAAATCAAGAGACTGGCCAAGCTGCATTCCTTTTGAAGTCTCTAGAGGAGAATCCATTTCTCCTGCCTTCCAGCTTGTGGGAGGCTGCCTATATTCCTTGGCTCATGGTCTCGTCTTCTATTGTCAAAGCCAGCTGTATGATATCTTCAAATCTCTCTGTTTCTATGGTCACAATTTTTCTAATTCTGTTCCTCTTCCTCTTAGGAAAACCTTGCAATTATAGTGGGCCCACTCGGATAATCCAGGATAACCTCCCCATCTCAATATCCTTTTTGGGGGGCGGGGTACTGGGAATCGAACCCAGAGGCATTCTTACCTCCAAGACACACCCCAGTCCTTTTTTATTTTTTGCTTTGAAACAGGGTCTTGCTAGGTTGCACCTACTACTAAGACAGTGCCTGAGGCAGAGAGAGAAAAGGAGAAAGGCTCTGGCTTGCCCCTTCTGTTCAAATTCCTTTCATGCTGAACCCAGCTGGAAATCTCTGACAAGGGAGCCTGAGAAACATGGTCCATAGGGACCAGACTCCTGGGGAGATACAGCAGGAAAAGAGAGAGTACCTGCGAGCCAGCAGGCAAATGGCCAGCACAGTTTCCTTTGTACAGATGACCTAAAGAACTCAGAGAGTGATCGTGCAGATACCGGGGAAAGAGCAGAAGGATCAGCAAACATAAGGCCTGGAGGCAGGAGAGCACCAGTATATTCAAGGAATAGCATGGATGCTACAGTGGCTGGGCGGAGGGAGGGAGGGAGGGGAAGAAGGAAGGACATGGCGACAGAGAATACAGAACCATTGACCTTCCGTGTTTGCATGTTCCAAATCCACAGATCCATCCAACCACGACTCAGTATATATATATATATATATATATATATATATATAATTTTTTTTTTGTGGTACCGGGGATTGAACCCACGGGAGTTCTACCTCCGCACTACACCCCTGGCCCTTTTTTTTTTTTTTTTTTTTTTTGCGGTTCCGGGGATTGAACGCAGGGGCATTCTACCTCCGCACTACGCCCCCGGCCCTATTTTTTATACTTTATTTTGAAACCGGGTCTCACGAAGTTGCGGAGGGCCTCACTAGGTATAGAGATAGAGAGAAAGACAGGGAGAGAGAGAGAGAGAGCTGAGGCTGGCCGCAAACCCGGATCCTCTGGTCTTCGCTTCCCAAAGTACTGGGATTACAAGAGTGCGCCACCACGCCCCGCTTAAAAATATATATTTTTAATTGTGTTTGTACAACTGAAAGACACTGATATGGAAAAAAGAAGCTATTTTGTAATTTCAACCCACTGAATCCAATTTATTTATTTATTTATTTTATTTATTTATTTATTTTGCAGTACTGGGAATTGAACCCAGGGGCATTCTACCTCTGAGCTACACCCCAGCCCTATTTTTTATTATTTATTTTGAAACAAGGTTTCACTAAGTTGCAGAGGGCCTCAGTAAGTAGCTGAGTAGTAAGTAAGTGGCGGCGAACCTGCGATCCTCCTGTCTCAACCTCCCAGGTACTGGGATTACAAGTGTGCACCACTGCGCCCAGCTGAATCCAATTTATTTTAAAAAACTGTCTATATGTGTTTTTTAGTTGCAAATACCTACCTGTAATAAATAGGGTGTTTTCTTAAAAATTGTCACGGTTCCTTAGACTGTGTAATGCCTCACATAGCATTTATATAGCATTTACATTATATTAGGTACTAAAAGTAATATAAAGATGGTTTAAAGCACACTGGAGGATATGATAGGTAAATACTGGGTCATTTTATATCAGAGACTTGAGCATTGGGAATTTTGGTATCTGTGGCAGGGGCAAAGGTGGTGGTATGGGTGGGTCCTTCAACCAATCCCCCTTGGATACCAAGGAACAACTGTACAAAATTCTCTGGGCATGAATATAAACTTGGGATTTTTCTCTAAGTGACATGAGAAACCCTGGACAGTTTTTGAGAGTAAAGTGACATGATCTGACTAATTTATGCTCCACACTCTGGGTCCTGTGTGTAAAACAAATTATTAGGAGCCCTGCATGGTGGTACATGCCTGTAATCCCAGTACTCGAGAGGCTGAGTCAGGAGGATCACAGGTTCAAGGCCAGCCTCAGCAACTTAGTAAGACCCTCAGAACTTAGATCTTGTTTTGAAATAAAAAAAAAATAAAAAGGGCTGGGATAGCTTAGAGGTAAGACACCCCTGTATTCAATACTCAGTAATGCATGCATGTGCGCACGCACACACAGAACAAATTATTAAGGACAGAGGGCAGGACTGGGAAAACCAGCTAGGGAGACCAACGGGGAGACTATTTTGATAATCAGGTGAGAAATGTCTTTCATCAGGGAAGTAGAGTTGCTGCAGTGGGTGGAAAGTTATTGGATTTTGCACATATTTTGAAGGGCAGCTCAACAGAATTTGCTGATGGTTTAGAAGTGGGAAGTGAGAGAAACAGAGGAGTTAAGGATGACTGATGTCAGAGTTTTGCTCTGAACAAAACCCTCTGCACCTCTGAGAGAGTGCCCTTAACTGAGAAGGAGAAGACTGCAGGAGGGAACTGGTTTGAGAGAACACCTAGAGCTAAAGAGAGCGCTGGTTTTGGGGAAAATACTTGGAGCTCCTAAGTTTTAGAAATGTAATGTTTGAGATACATAGTGCATAACTGATTGGAGATACTGAGTAGGAGAGGGATGTGCAGCCTGGAGTTTGGGGAGATGACTAGACTGGAGGTATACATTTAGGAGTAGTCAGTGTACAGATGGTATTTAAAGCCATCAGAAGTTGGGCATGGTGGCACATGCCTGTAATCCCAGTACTTGGGAGCCTGAGGCAGGAAGAATAGCAAGTTCAAGGCCATTTGGGCAACTTAGCAAGACCCTGACTCAAAATAAAAAATAAAAAGGGCTGGGGGTGTAGCTCAGTGGTAGAATCTCCCCCCCCCTCCCGGGTTCAATCCCCAGTACCTTCCAAAATAAGTTCATAAAGCCATCAGAGTGCTGAGGTCACCAGGGAGTGAGAGGTGACCACAAAGGGAAGATATCCAAGGACTGAGTCCTGGAGCCTCCTATGTTTAAGGGTTTGAGACTGACAGGCCAGAAAAGTAGAGAAGAACCCCTCACCTAGAAGCCAAGGGAAGAAAGTGTTCAAGGATGAGCCTGCTCAGCCTTGTCTCTGCTGCTGAGGGGTAGAGCAGGCGAGGATGGCAACTGGGCACTGGGTTTAGCAATGAGGCAATCACGGATTCTTCTGAGAAGACCAATTTCCACGAATTTGCATGGGTGAAAGGCTGCTCAGAGTGGATGTGGGGGAATAGGAGAGGAATTAAAGGCAGCAAGCACAGAAGAGCCTTCTGAAGACTACGCTTGTAAAGTGAAGCAGAGGCAGATAGGAAATCTAGGAAATGTCTTCTTTTTACCATGGCAGATATTACAGCATGCCTGTAACCTTTAGAAAGGATTCAATTGAAAGGGGGAAGTTGCTGATGCAAGACAAAGAGGAGAGGGGACAGTTGCTGACTCGACGTCTCTGAGTTAGAGGCAATAGGACTCCTACACAGAGCAAGAGGTTAATCTTGGCTAAGAGCCCCAGAGTTCATCCTAAGTGACAGGAAGTAGAGTGTGCACACAGATGCAGGGAGGTTGGTGGCATGGTGACGAGGGACTAGGTGTTTATTCTCTTCTGACCGCTTCTGTTACCAGTGAAAGAAGCAAGCCCACGAGCTACAGGTAATAAGCCAAGGTTTGATGAAGGAGGAGGAGGAGGTGTGAAATAGACCTTTAAAGAGTATAAAAGTGGAGAGAGAAGCGTAGTAGCTTCCCTGTAATTGCTTAGCATGCAATGGCTGTTGATTATAAAGTGGTTGATGTTTTAAACTTGTAATAAATACTATTACATGTGAATAAGGAATCCCTTGTTCAGATGGAATTACACCACATAGATCTAAAACAACAAAACCCTAAAATTAAAACAACATTAAATCTTGGGTGAATTTGAGGGCACTTATGATCTTTTTAATGGTTTGGAGTTATCTCTCAGAATATTAGTTAGTAGTGCCCTGTAGATGTATGGTCAGTAACAGGAAGGTCCTGAGCTGAATGATAATAGGCGGGCAAACCAGATTGTAACTGTAAAACATGCAAATATAAATCAGTGTTTATAACATATGTATAAATGTAAAAATTAATAAGCCGGGTGTGGTGGCACATGCCTGTAATCCCAGTACTTGGGAGGCTGAGATAGGAGGATAGCAGGTTTGAGGACAGCCTCAGCAAGTAGTGAGACTCTCATCAACTTAGCGAGACCCTGCTTCAAAATAAAAATAAAATAGGGCAGGGGGTGTAGCTTGGAGATAGAATGCCCCTGGGTTCAATTCCCAGTTCCACAAAAAATAAATATAAAATAAATAAATAAGTATAAACATAATTATATAAATATATAAAACTGGAGCTGTTGAGTAAGAGATAGATGTGCAGCATACATATATACTACATATATATTACATGTATATTACATATATTATATATATATATATATATATATATATATACTATATATAAATGTATATTTAAAATATCCTTCCTAGCCCAGTGTGGTGGCACACAACTGTAATCCCAGTACTTGGGAGGCTGAGACAGGAGGATCACAGGTTCTAGGACAGCCTCAGCAAGTAGTAAAACTCTCATCAACCTAGTGAGACCCTGTTTCAAAATAAAAATAAAATAGGGGAGCTGGGCGTGGTGGTGCATGCTTGTAATCCCAGTACTTGGGAGGCTGAGACAGGAAGATCGC